>PVJX010040391.1:0-15213 GCA_004027295.1 Dolichotis patagonum | reverse complement strand
CGGACCCGCCCCCCGCTGGCTACCACCTAGGTCTGCAGGTTGCGCTCCCTCTGGGCACCCATGACCAGCGGCCTTGGCCGCTTGGCCTGCCCTGGACAGGGGAGCCTGCGCAGCCCTCTGGAGATCCTCAGCCCCGCGTGAATCGATCCCTCCATGCCCACGGGCCACTCCCGGGCCCGCCGGGCTCGCAGCACAGCCACCTCCCTAGCAGGAGCCCTGTGCTCAGCCACGCTCCAGCTCCGGTCCCAAGCCCGGACTCTATCCTCGGCCCTGCTGCAGGCTTTCCCGAAAAGATTCCCGCCTTCGGGGCCGCGGTTACTGTGGGATCCCTGAAAGGTCTTCCCGAGCTCTCAGTCCAGAAAGTGCAATTACCCAATTACCGAAAGACTGAGTCTGCAGAAAGGCTTACAGTCTCTGATGCAAGAGAAAGTTGCAGTTAATAGCAAAGCTGTCGAGACCAGTGTTTTCAAACATCTTGAGAGGTATTTGCTTTAGAGAAAGGAGACTGGCAACCAGAGTGGCCCAGGCCTGGTCAAACGGGTTGTGAGTCAGAACCCATGTCTGCGTGTGTGCGTGTGCGTGCATGCGGGTGTGTATACATGCGTGCATGCATACTTGTGTGTGCGTACGTGTGTGCATGTATGCATGCATGTGTGTGTTCATACTTGAGTGTTCATACATGACTGCGTGCGTGTGTGTGTACGGGCATGAGTGTATGCGTGTATGTGTGTGTGCATGTGTGTGTGTATGTGTGCATGTGTGTGTGCGCGCACACAGATCCCAGAGCGTGGCGGTGCTTATACCAGTCAGGGCAACAGGCAACTTAGATGAGATCTTTCCAGTGTGTGTAGCAGCCGCGGGAGGCCGAGGGTGTGTAGATCAGGTGCTTAGGAAGCAGAGTGCAAGTCCCAAAGCTCGGGAAGGAGAACAGGATCAGCTGTGTCCCCTTCCTGAGCACCTGTGTGTGTCCCCTGGAGGACTTGACCTGACTAAGCCTCTTGGGGCTCTTGCAGTCCATGGGTCTGAAGCCTCATAGGAACCTAAGCATCAAAGTTCTGGCTGGGTTTGGCAAGAACTCACAGCTGGGCAGAACCACATAGTCTGGACAGTAGACACGGCCTCTCTGTTGGAAGGGGGCCTGGGAAAACTTTCTCCTGCTTCATGCGAGGTCTTCAGAAGCCACTGGCTCAGGCCCAGTCTCCCCCAAGTTCTGCGGAGATACTGTAACTGCACCCCACAGCAGAACTTTTTACTTATGCTGCTCACCTTGAACTTGGCCACCCTTTTGGAAGGACAAACATGAGCCAGCCAGAGGTGACACTTACCCTCATAAACCTCTATGATTTCTGAGCAGCATGGGACATTTTACTGTACATTGTCTGTCACTAATAATGTGGTCTATATTGGTAAGGGGGACCGTTTG
Source organism: Dolichotis patagonum (assembly GCA_004027295.1). Classification (NCBI taxonomy): domain Eukaryota; kingdom Metazoa; phylum Chordata; class Mammalia; order Rodentia; family Caviidae; genus Dolichotis; species Dolichotis patagonum. The sequence continues at coordinate 13,790 of PVJX010040391.1, read as the reverse complement.
ATGTATGAGATTTCACCACTGACACTTAGAGACAGCTTCTGTTTCAGTAATGGAGGGATACTTGGCTGGTATGTTCTAGCCCATTATGAAATAATAGGGTTTTTTAATTATCAGTGTGGAATTTAATAATGAAGTGTTTCCTAAGACACAACAAGCAGATGAAATAGTCTTCCAACTTCATCAGCAATGCTAATAACTAGTTTAGAAGTTATTATATTAAAGATTACAGTGAAATTAAACCGTCATTTAGGGGGCAAGTAAGCTGAGATTAAATTTCAGACGGTTTTCATTCGCAATATAAGTTTGCTAAAGTGGACCTTACTATCTGAATTAAACTTAAATCAATCTGTTATGGTTTCAAGGACATCCTCTTTGTGTATTTATTTTTAAAGAGAGACTGAACATCACCACATGCAGGCACTTTGGTGAAGGATGGAATAAGGACCCTTGTCCAAGGCCTCGAGACACAGGTGGGCAACCGACCCCGACTATGACAAGGCAAAGTAAGAAACAGGCTACATGGAGATCTCTGCTGTGTGGGCCTGGAAATGGCAGGTACCGACCAGGAGCAGGTTCTGAAGAGGACAGTGTTTAAACCAACTCCTGAGGGCTGAGCCAGACTTCAGCCGGCAGGAAATGAAACATGGGTACCGCAGCTAGAAGGACAAGGTCGAGGCCACTGCAGTGGGTAGACAGTTGGAACCAGGTCAGTCTGAGGAGGCTGTGCTTGATCCTAGGAGGCCCTAGGAAACTTATGATAGGCTAAGGGTCTTTCTTTCAGGACATGAAGAGGAGGAGGAGGGGGAGGCAAAAATGCAAGGGTAATCAGAGGACTTCCTGCTTCCAGGGGCTCTGGCCAGCTGTCCATGGACCAGGTCTACCTCCCATACTTTTAAAAATTTAAATGTATACTCCTTTCCCCTCTGATCTTTAAAACACATCAGCTAAAAGATTCTCAGGATTGAGATCAGTGCTCACACAGACTGGGCACAGAGGAAATTTCCCTCCAAATTCCTCAACACACTTGGACTTACCTTCCCAGCATGGGCCACTGGCCCAGCTGGAGGGTCTTTCCTGTTCCTGGACTTCCTTCTGGATGTGGACCTGGGGCAGCCTCTTCCTCCTTCTCCAGATATCAAGGATCGTTTGTTTTATGCCAGTGATTTTGGGGACAGTGTGGCACTGTGAACTCAGACTTCCGTCCTTATAAAACTGAGAGTCTGAGCCACCATCTCCTCTTATTCATGATGTCTCACATTCTGTGCTGACATCAGGGACATGCCACACGCAAGCGTCCTGAGGTCAGAGACATCTTCGGTGATCTCGTCTAGATTTAGGATCAAAGCTGAATATAAACCCTGCTTCTGCCAGTTGTGAGCTACATGAACTTCAAAAAGTCACTTAATTATTGTAAGTTTGGTTTTTCTCTTCCATAAAATGGGAGTAATGAAACCTACTTCAGAAGGCTGATGTGAGGGCTGATCTATACCTAAACTGCTTGGCAGCTTGAAAGAGAAGCCGTGTAAAATATTACATGTCCTTTGGTGTGTATCACTTGCATTGCTTTGAATTGCGCTGGGCACACACTAAGTGCTCATTTAAAACTTGCTGGTTAACAGGCTCCTTCATAGATGTGGTTGTGGTGGGGAGTCCTTGGGGTCCCAAATCTTGAAGCATCAGAGTGCTTGTTTTCTGCTTGCCATGTCACAGGAAAAAAAAAAAATCTTAATGTTTGCCCTTCCAGATCCCTGATTTCAGCAAGAATTATTGTCTTCCTTACTTTTTCGTCACAGGGACACTATACCCAACACCCACAGAGCCTAAAGGAGGAGAGGTTTATTTTAGTTCAGTTTGTACAGGTTTCAGTACATAGTCAGCGGACTCCAAGGTAAGACAGCATAGCAGAGGGTCATAGAGAAGTGCTCATAGCTGGGTGACAGGTGAGCAGAGGGTGTCAAGGGATGAACCGGAAGTGAAATGTAAACTTCCGGGTCAGGCCTCCAGGGACCCACCTCTTGTGATCAGGTCCCTCTTCCTTACACCAATTCAGCTATAAGCCTCATATTATATCATATCATTATGTTCCTCACAAGTCCCACTTTGGGGGGCTTTGGGGGGCCGTTAGCTGTTAGGCATAACAATTATATGGTATTTTCCCACTAGTGTTTTCCACAGTGGCCACTGGAGGTGATGGGTTTTCTTGCCAGCTGCTGGCCAAGGCCCTTTATGCAAGTAGGGGATTCTGCTGAAATACAGGCCAGGCTTCAGAAGGCAGAATAATAGCTTTGATTACAAATATTGTGCCAATTTTTTCAGCTGACATGCTGCACACTTGCTTGTTGCAAAACCCACTTCACAAACCATGTAGTGAAACTGTAGGGGCTGAAAATCCTTGCCTGGGGCTGGGGTACAGGTGTGATTTAATAGGTCTGGCTTGATTGCTCCTTTAATTCCTTGGCTCAGGGTGGCGGGGTCTTTCAGAGTGCCCCTCTTTTCCACACAGTTTCCCTTTGTCTAGACTGACCCTTCATTCTGCTGCATTGATGGAGTTTCTATCCCTGATTTTAAAACCTGGCTCACAGCAGCCCCTCCAGGGTGATTGCTTCCACTGTCCATGCCGTGTCGATTGTCCTTTCCTGTGTTTTCCTGTAGCATGGCTTTCCTGTAGCTTGGGAGCCTCACCAGATTCTTGGTTGGGTCAGCTGGATACAGCTGATTTCTTCTTATTCACGGTAGCTTCGTATTCAGCATCCTTGAAGTCACCATGAATACTGACTTAGCGAATACTGAGCCACAGTTTCTCGAGGGAATACAGGTTAGTTTCCCATAAGTGTCTGGTCACATTTTCATCAACAAATCAATACAGAACTTGGTTGGATGTAAGAGTCTGTTGAAAGACAGCTTATCTGACATATATTGTTGATCATCAACAGTGAACTTGCAGTCAACAACAGCTCCAGTTTGGTCTGAACGAAGCTTTTCTGTTGAAAGAGCAACACCCTCTTGTGTTTAGGAACCCTGGATGACATTTCAGTACTGTGCTCCAAGGCCTCATCATCAAAAAGAACAAGAATGAGCTGAGGACGGGTAATGGCACTGTGGGAAGCTGAGGCAGAAGGGTCATGAGTTTGAGCCAAGCCTGGCCACTTAGAATGAGCTTGTTTAAAACTCAATATGAAAAAAAAAAGAAAAAAAAAGGGAAGGGCTGGGATGTAGTTCAACAGTTCAACACAAAAGCTCTAGTTTCCATCTCCAGTTGAAAAAATTCAAAAACCACAGAAATGAGAAAACTCAGCACTAACAAGGTTGGAAAAAGCACATAGTAGGAGGGCTAAAAAAAAGGCAGAATATCAGCTCCTTCAACCTCAGCTGGTAATGTGACTATGGTGACTTGAGACTTAAGTTTTTCTTGATCAGCACACAGAAGTAGAAGATCACAGGAGCTCTTAGCCTATTGACTTGGGGGTTACAGACACATTTGAGCAAGTAGGTGAATCCACAAATATGGAACCCTTAAATAATGAACATCAACTGCAGTGATCTTCAAACTCCCAAGCCCTCAGAAAGCACTGGACGTGTAAGACCTTCACATTCAGTGGGTACCACTGAATGAGTGAACGACTCAGTCCAGAGCTTCTCTCTTTAGATATTTACCAAGAGCTTAAAACTTACATTAATAAAGCAGGAAGAGTGTTGTTGGTTCTCCAACAGGAGCATCAAAGTTCTGATTTTGTTCTATCAGTTATCTGACAAGTGCCTCCAACTCCAGGTGTAAGGACCCTTTGCACGACACATCTGGATAGTATAGCTGTTGGCTTCTAAACCAGGGGAGAGGTTACAAACAGCCCCCCCAAAAAAGGGAAGAGGGAACAATACATTCTCAGGAAAAAGAGAGTCAAATGATGACCAAAGATGAAGAAAAATGACAAAGCGAAGAATCACTAGAGATGCTAGTGACAGAGTGTAGTTAGGGAAGGATAATGGAATCCAGTGGCAGGGATGCCAAGGTGATCCTGCAGGAACTTTCTAGTGACCAAGATTGAGCTCCCTGGAGCCTGGAGATTAGGGCATGGCAAACTGGCTGGGGAGCAGGGTGACCTGTCAATCATGGAGTTCATGTGCGGAACAGTGCTGAAAGCCCTGCACCTGGAACCAATCAGAGAGTGGGGTCTTCAGTTCTGCTGGAGAAGACTGGAGCAGGATTTTGATAGATTAGCCTAGACCTGAGGTCCTCCTGAGGAGTGGGAGATGAAAAAGATGGATGCCACTGTTAACTCTTTCAATGTCCTACCCCATTTTCTAGGAGTATATATTTCTTTTACCTTTAGTTGGCCCAAAATTGTTCTCAAGAGCACATTTCTTTTATTTTCATACCGCTAGTAAGTACAAAGCACCACTGTGTTTTGTACTTGTCTTGACGAGTTCTTTGTTCAGGCCAGAAGGAACCTAGAAAGCATGTCTGCAAGGAATCTCCAGCACCCTAGAACCCAGTAATTCCCTCCTTTCAGCAGTAGGACTTTGAGCTATTGTCTCCACCTCTTGTGGCTTGTTCCTTACCTGTAGAAAATGGTGATTCTGGAGCTTACTATAAAGATTACTTATGCCACTGGCATTTACTGAGTGCCTACTGTGTGCCAGACAGAAGAATGACTTACAGGTAACTAATGGGTATTAAGTGCAGTTCCTGTTATAATCCGACTCCCAAATTTAAAGTCGTTGTAATTTTTTTCACTCACATGTCTATTTTTATTCTCATTCTCCAATTTGCAAGGTTTTAATATGACTTTTCTAAGTTGCAATGCTCTTATACTTTTTTATAGGGCAGCTCACCATGTATCTCTAAAAGTTACCAATTCCATCAGTCCAGTGCCTTTGACACTGGAGCCATCTCTGGAGATTCAGTCTCACCACCCTCCAACTCTGTTTCCAACATCACCACCACCGACCAAGTAATGACACTGATAGGAGTCTCTGAGCACAAGTTCAGCACCTCTTACAGCCATGTGCTACTCATCTAAGCAGTATCACAAGCAGATAACAAGGGGCCACTTAGGGCTGTACCCATTTTATAGACAGGGAAATTAAGGTCTGATATAACATATTTAAGTTATCCACTGAGTCACAGCCACACACAAGAGAATAAAATAAAATTGTCACAACTGAGGAGGCTTTGAGTCCCTTGTGTATGGAAAACCACATTTTCTTCCTTTTCTTTATAAATGGATTTTGGGTTTGTTCTGTTTTCAGGAAATATGTTACTAAGCAAGTAGGCAGATTTGATTCCGATGTAGGCCAAGATTTCTCTCTTGCTATCAGAGATTTTGTCAAATTTATGCTTATGAAAAGTACAATTTCTGTATGAAGGCAATGTTAATGTTTTCATGAAAGCAAATGGTTGGCACTATAGAGCTTAATTGTGGGTCAAGCTACTCAGATACATGTTTAATGTTTATACATCTGTAACTATATGTGACAGCCACATAAATGAATATTGGAAATGTTTTCAGTTCATTGTGTTTGCCTTTTATCTTAGGTACTTTTCCCATTATTGGGAAAAATACTTGGCACTCAAAATTAAAGGAGAAAAGACTTATTTCAGCTCATAGTTTGTGAAGGTTTCAGTCCATAGTCGCTGTTTTTAAGGCAGGACAATATGGCAGAAGGGAAGCAAGTCATGGAATGGCAGGCAAGAAGCACTCAGTAGCGAGCCTTCTTTTCCTTTTTTATTCCATTTAACTACAAGCCTATTGGTTGTTACCACCTACACCCAGAGTGGGCCTTTCATTACCCACACCCAGAATTACGCTAAACCAGTTTATAGTTTTTGTGCACCCTTAATCCTACTATCACATGCCCATGATCTAGCCATCTCTGGAAAGCCATGCTTATGAGCCTTGAGACTTTGGGGGAATCTCTAGATATAAGCCATAGGAACCTCTAACCATTTAGCTACTTGAGAGAGGCCTTAGCATAGTGATGTTTATGGGGAACTTGATAAAATTAAAAATTCACACTGATCATATATATCTATATCCATCAATATCTGTATGTCAATATCTGTGTCTATGTCTATATCTATATAGATATAGATACAGATCTTGATCTATATCTCTATCTCTGCAGAGTTCATATGGCCATTTGTAATCTTCCCTAGCTCATTGTTTCTGCTGCATCTCTGTCTAATCTTAAATTCAAATGATTATATCACTTCTGTCTGCCTTTTTATTTTGTAGTTCTTCTTGAAATATCTTCCTTTATATTACCAAATGGATAAATCCAAGCTGTCCTTTAAGCAGTAAAAATACCATTGGGGAATAAAGTAGTTCTTTATTCCCAATCCACCTCACAGGTATTTTAATTTTGCCCATCACTTGCTGAGCTCCTGGAAAATGCACACACACACACACACACACACACACACACGTACACACACACATGTAATGTCTGTGTTCCCAAAGTTCAACATCAAGAGTATACTTAAAACATGTTCAGAATTTAAAAAAAAAAACATATTCAGACTTTATCTGAGTGGTACTTCAAGAGCAAGAAATTAGGAAATTTTCTCTTACAAATTTTTCTGGAAAAGTAAAGTATAAGCAAGCCTGGAAGAATGATGCAGGAACTTGTTAGCAGAAGGGGCATATTAGGATGCATTTTTTTTAATCAAATAATCAACCCACAATGTTGTGTGACCTTGTAATAAAATGAACACTAGTGATAATTGCACCCGACAAAGAATTCTGTCTCTGATCTTGAAGCACATTTTTTTCTCACATGTCAACACCTCTAAGTTGTCTTTGTTTTAATTATACTTATACTGCACATCCTTTTGTTCTTCTTGGGACATTTGCCTGGGAGGCTTGGGCAGGCTGTAAATCATAATTATCATCATTAAAAGAAATATCATTTACACAATCTATTTTTAGGGTGCATGACTAACCTGTAAACACACCCAACGTGACGCTGGCATCATGGCAGTGGTTCTCGAGGAGTGTCGGGCACTCGAATATTTCGTCTGTCTCATTAGTGTCACTCCTGTGGGTGACTGCTAAGACGGCAGCTGCTTCCCCCATCGTCACACTCAAACTGCATCCATCTGTTAATGGGAACAGAGACGGGTGATTGTAGAAAATCTGGTGATTTTCACATTTTTATACATAAATTCAGTCTGCTGATTTACATTTCCTCTATAGCCAGGCTTCAGTGACTATTTAGCCTGTGTGTGTGTGTTTTCTAGAAGGGAAAGGGACATTACCTTTTATGGCACAAATTTAAGCATTTCAAAGCCTTAAAAGAATCTCAGCGCTGAAGGAGGATTTGAAGTGTTCTAATTCAATTTAATTCAATTTATTCATTTGAGGGATTGAAAAGCTGGGGCCTAGGGGGAATTTGCAATTTCCCCAAATCCTAAAGCAAGTAAATAGCAGAGCTGGGATATAAAACACGGAATTCTGGTTTCTGTCTACTGTTTCTTGCTCTTCCTGATGTTGAGCAAATATTCACCCTACCTCTGATTTGAAGGTTCCCAGCTTTTTGTAAATCCAGCGTGCTAGCTTCCTGTTCAGAAGTTCTCAAATTTCTTCCGCGGTTTCCTGTGTATCACAAAATGATACAAGGACCTGCGCTGAGTCTTGTTTCCAAAAGGGACAAGAGTGTGCGGTGAGAGAGTCAGGCCACTTCTGGAAACAGGAACTGGCACTTGCCATTCTACACAGTTCAGGGACCTGGTGTGAGCCCATCTTCCTACAAGCTGGGGCTTCACGATGGCTGTGCTTTGAGCTTCCACGTGATTTGCCGGCAGTCAACAAATTTGCTTCCTCCAAGCTGTCCCCACAATTTGTATCCACCTGCTCCCTCTACCTTACGGAAAGGTTGAGAGAATCAGCTGGAGTGACAGTCAGGAAACGACTGAAAAGCTATGTAAAAAATGTTACACTGTGTAACAGCAGAAAGCTTTCATTCTGTTTACTGTTAATGTGCCATGCATAATAATTTATGTTAATTTTCTATAGGTGATGAGGCATACTTTAGCCTTTATTGTTTTTTCTTATCAAAGTATCATTAAAGTTTAAAACAAAGGATTGATTCAGGGGAAAAAGGGGGAGAGACAGGATTATGTGCTAAGATGATGATTTGCTGAGGACATTAATAGTTCAATTTGATTGAAATGATGGGAGACAAGACTGTGAATTTAAACAGTGATCATTACAGAGAAATTTTGTTTGGGTTTTTTTTTTTCAGTTTTTGGTTTTTTAAATTTTGGTTTAGTTTCTGGGTTTTTTTTTTTTTTTTTTTTTTTTTTTTTTTTTTTTTGGTCTTTTTCTTTTAGACAGGCTGGTCCCAAACTTGCAGTGATCTTCCTGTTTTAGCCTCCTGAGTGCTGGGATTACAGGCATGTGCCACCATGCCAGGCCCACAGCAAAGTTTTCTGCTGTATTCTGAGGAGATATCCTAGTTATTGAAAGTAATGGAGGATTTTTCATTAACTAAGATTTAATTTCAGCCTGCCTCCCTTTCATCTTGTCTATTTTTGGTTATGATATGATAGACTAACAGTCTCCTTTATACTAAAGAGTAGTGACTGAGAGGCCCTGACCACATCCTAAAGAGCATGAGAACAAAGATGGATAGAAAAAACATCCTTGTCACTGTCATCCAGAATATTGCCATTTTGTAACTTCTGCTTTACTTCTTTCTATTAAATAATAGGATAATCAGTGGTCATGTGAACATTCTAAAGTTTCAACCTAGTTTAGAAACTTCTAATACTAAAGTTCATCTTGTTTTCTTCTTCCAGGTGCTCAGAGGACTACATTTCCCTGCCTCCTTTGCCAGAGCATGTGACTGATTCTGACCAATGCTCTTATGAGTCGCAAAATTTAATCTCCAACAACTCTGGCCCTTCCTATTGCAGTGTGGAGTTGTTATCCCAGCACAACCATATTACTCAGCTGACAACTGCTAGCCTGTTTCCAGTTCTGTCTATCTAGAGACAACTACAATCATGAAATTGTTGGCCTTCTTTCAAAGCCGTTGTATGGAAAATGCATGTAAACTCTCTAACCATTTGTTATGTATTTACGCTTAATGTATGGTATTATATTGTGTAGGTTTAAAGTTTACATTAATGCTATCACATAGTATTCTCCTTCTGTTTCTTTACTCTAGTGTAGAATTTTAGAACGATCCATTGTGGTAACTGTATAAATCTGTAGACTGTGTTCATGTGCTGTTTTGCCAGATATGAACAAAAACCCTCTTCAGAAAGGTCCCATTGTTTTAGTGCTTATGATTATGATATATCAGCATGCTGACATTTGCAAAAACTTTCTGGTATTCTTTTACTTGTGAAATGGTAATTGTATCGTTTTTGTTGACAGTTTCTTAATTATTGATGAGAGTGTATATTGAACCATTTTCTGCTGCTATAATAATACTCCGAGACCAAGTAATTGACAAAAAAATGAAGTTTATTCGGCATGGTTTCTTGAAGCTGGGAAATCCAAGAGCATAGTTCTGGCATCTGGCAAAGGCTTTTGTCCCACATTACCTTGTAATGAACAGAGAGAGGACAAACTCGCTTTTGTAATAATCCATTCTCGTGATAGTGAATCCATACCTGAAATAAGGACATTAATCCACTCAGGAGGGCAGAGCTCTTTGACCTAATAATCCCTTATTGTTGTTGGCATCTCCTGTCTTCTGTGTTGTGGGTTGTTTCCAACATTGGAGGTTTGGGGGACACATTCCAATCGTGGCATAGTTTGAGCAACTTCTCATATTTATTTACTTTTTAGCTTTCTCATCTGTGAAACATCTACTTATCCTTGACAGGCAAATCTATTTTTTATACACAATTCATAATTCAGTAGCTTTTTATAATTTTTAAAAGATTAGAAAGTTACATTCTGAATATTAATCCATTACTGTCTATATGTGTTGCTAATTATCTTTAATCTTTAACCTGTGCCTTTTTTATTCTTTTTTTTTCTGTTTTCAATAATCGGTGTGTCTTTTAACATTTTTTCAGAGTCTTTCATCATATGTATAAGGGAATTTTGATGAAGTTATCTTATATTGTTTTATAATTTTTACTTTTTAAATTTCTTCTTTGAGAAAGTATTTTTACCCAGAATTTGAAAAACATTTTTTTCAGTCTTTTCTTCTAATAGTGTTCATTTTTACTTTGACTTTAATACATGTAAGATATAGTGGCGGAAATGGTGGGAGAAAAGCACCTAATTATCTCCATGCAGGAAAAGCCACTATTCCCAGCACCATTCTTCCTGCTTCTTTAGCTTCTCTTAAAACACACAGTTCGGCCTTGCTCTCTACCTGTTGCTCCCGCTTCTGGGGAGCTGTGATTATCTGCATCTGCCCACCACTCTGGTTTTGGGGTCCTGTGACCTCCATTCTCTGATGGATCTACAAAGCATTGGTGATTTCCACTTCATTAAGCTTTTTCTTATGTTAAAGGTGATCTTACATGTTTAACTAGAAATAAAATTCTTGGGCTTTAAAAATTGTTTAAATATTTTTAATTTCAATGTTCTTTGCATTTTCTTCAAAGAGTACATTCTCCTTTGTTTCCTAACACAGAAATGGTTCTTATGTACTTGAGTACTTGCCACATTTGGAGTGTCCTGAGGTTCTTTTTTTAAGCTTGCATTTGCAGAATTTATTCTCCTTTTTGTGTATAAGGCTTCTTACTTTGGGATTTCTGTTTGCCCCTCTATTTCTGCAAACATTTTGAAATCCTTGTTTGATAGCATTAAAAACTCATGCTACCACCCTCAGGATTATCTGCTGTTCGTCTTGATTGTGCTTCCTGGCTCTCCATTTCTATATGAGGTTTATAATCTTGGCCACGTGCTATTTGTCATCGGGCATATTTTCCATTAGAGACCCATGTGACCTGCTTTGGGTGACAGTTTCTCATCTGGGCCTGCTGAGACTCTGTGAGTCTAAGTGTACTGGAAAAATATTTGTGCTAATTTATTTCTCTGGAGTCATGAAGTGTTCAGATGGCTTAAATTTGTGTCCCTTCCTGTCTGATTTCTCGCAGGTGTCTGTCTTCATTCACTAGCCTGGAAGGAATGGGAGGCTCCTTTGCAGCTTTCTTGGGAAACGATGGCAGTGATTTTTGTACATATGGAGATGCTAGTGAATGCAGAATCAACGCAGGCCACTGGGTTGCAGCTGCTCACCCCTTTGGGGCCGCTGGGTAGATTTCTCTCTCTGTGTGGCATCAATGCCTAGTCCCAGTCATTAGGCTCTATAAAAGGTTCCAATTCCCTTAAACACTTTTTACCTCTCAGTCTCACTTCCTAGTTTTGTGATTCCTTCACAATGCCGAATTTTTCTTTCTTAATCTGAAGTTTGGCTACGAACTTAGAGTTGTTACTTGATTTTCCATTTCCCAGCATCTCTGTGGTAAGGAAAGTTTCCCCAACAAGAACTCAGCACGTCTTGCTTGCTAGAAGGCACAAGGGGGACACCTATTCTGAAAGGAGCACACAGGGAGATTCTTCTGCCTCACACCAGGCACTCTGTGGGTACACGGGAAGACACCAGGCTGAAGCTGGCTTGATTTGGATCTGCAGATCATCCTACACTAGTGAACGGTCAGCCCTGCCCATGACACAGTAACCCTCCCGAGACATTTTCCATTTACCTGCTGACATCACCGGAGGCTGTGCCCACCTCTGCATGCAGCTTGTGTCTGGTCTTCGAGCCTGTGGTGTGCGCTCGGCCCCTTGGGGCGGGGGCTCTTCTGTTCACCCCTGCAGAACACCATGCTCCAGTTGGGGTTGTGGGTGCAGTCATTATTCTGAATCTTCATGCCTCTAGAATTGATGTCTTCTTTTTTCTAGTCTGAGTCAGCTTCTGGGCTTCAAGACTAGCTAGAATCTGTAATGGAAGTGAACGATAGCTAAAGATATAAAGGACTTTTTCTATTTCAAAAATTTGAAACGTGAAAATAGTTACCATTATGGTATGATGACTTCAGGTTTCTAAGGATGTATGTTGCATAATCACATTTTAAAAATTTGTTTAAAAGAAATTCTTGTCACTTCTCTCTCTAAGTAATGAAGATAGCACTAGACATGTTCATTAGTCTCTAATATGATTTCTCTCCTAAATTCATTTTCCAATAAGGGGATCTTTTTCGAATGATGTATTTTAGAGGTTGAAGAGAAGGAATTGTGATTGGCTTCTTTGTGGCTATTATCATCCATAAGAGAAAATTTAGTTGGTTTGCAATTTTCATAGACGTGGAGTAATTACTCTGTTAATGCCTATTCAATTCATTTCCTATTTGGAGCACTGAAAATTCAAGTGTGGTTGCATAGCAATAACTGGAAAAAGCTTAAATTGCAATACAGCAGGATTGCTCTATCTGCAGAATTTCTTGGACGTTGCTAACAGTTAGCAACTATAGCCTTTTTCCCTAGAGCTGCACACTTATCCTGAGTGAGGCTTGAGAAAAAATCATAGCTATCTTAAAAAAAATCCCCGTACCAAAAAAAAAAACAACAAAACAAAAACAACCCAAAAATAGACTATGAAGAGATCATTTATGTATAGGTTTTTAAAAGGGAAAAGTTAGGCTTAATTAGAGATGACTTATATATTTGTTGATGTTATTAAAGGAGACACTAGGTAATTACACTAATCAGAAAATACAGACACCTAAGCTACTAAATATTTGACAGAAAGAACTAGTACAGTCAATTTCTATATAGGACAAAGGATGTCTCAGATAAAAGCACCTGGAATGGAAATCCAAACACCTAGGTTTCTTCCTGGCTGTGATAGTACTCAGATGAGGGAACTTGGAAATCACCCCATCTCTCTGGGCTTCACAGTTCTCATGTGAAGTTAGATACAACTGAAAGTTAGAAGTAGGAGCTGGTAAAGATGAGTTATCAGATATGGCTTCCAGGAGGAGGCACCAGAAGATGCATTGGAAAAAAAGGCTGAATATGAACCAATAGAAAGAATATCCAGGTTGGAGGAAGGCATCCAGGAAACCTGTAAGAGACTATGGTCAAGTTATGAACAGGGCACTGTGCTAGAGGAAGGGAAAGAAAGGTTCTGGAAACCCATGAGGGCAGCTATTGCAAAGTGCCTTGTGACCACAGAAGAGGCAGTAAGACCAGAGGTGGACCTCACAGAGCCTGTGTTTCATGGCGCACTCATTTCCTGGAGGAGGCAGAGCTCCTCTGGGTTTAAACTTGCCCTGTCTCATTGTGCACTTGAGAAGGTTCATTGTAGTTTTCTGGCCTCTTATTATCCACCTACTGTGACATCTTTGTATTCCAGGAACTTTATGAGGCATCTTTTTAGTTATCTTCGATGTTGAAGAACTTCTCAGAGCGGCAAAAATTAGAGAGGAATACTTGGTATGGCAGGGAGCCTGGACACATTTGAAACCTTATGACGCTGCTGGAGGGATGATTTCTACCCTGGGTCAGCTCCTTCTCTGCTGAAGTCCTCTGGCTTGGAGGGTGATGGGAGCGGGAGAGAATAGCGCAAGATTGAGGAGAACTGGTACTGAGAGGAGTTGAGTCATGGGGAATGCAGTCTGGAAATACAAAGTTGGTACCTGCATGAACATCAAAAGTGTCAAATATATATGAGGAGAGGCTGCAGCTTCCTGGGCTGGTTCCAAATGAGGGGCAGAGAAGGTTCTGGAAGGCTGTAATGGGACAGCAGAGATGGGGTGAGTGAGCATGTACAAGTAGAGGGAAGGAAAGATAAGTGGGCAGTGCCAAGGATGAGCAGAG
>PVJX010040390.1:0-15219 GCA_004027295.1 Dolichotis patagonum | reverse complement strand
GTTTGATATTTCTTTCCTTTTCCTTCCTTTCTTTTCCTTTTCGTGCTGTGACATCGCCATGTCCTACTGTGACATGATAACGCCCTATTGTGACCACATATACTGCCAATGTGACATCACAATTCACCATTCAGATCTCACAATACTCATCATGACATTTAAATTATCTTACAACATCACAATTGACAAATGTGACATCATAATGATGGATATTACATCATGGTATCACATTATAACATCATGCTATGCATCTGTGTCATCATAATGCCCTATTGTGACATGTGTTCTCTTTTAACCTCGCAATTCACATTATGACATTAAAATTTCTTTTGTGACATCATGATTGTCCACTGTGACATCACAATTGCCCATGGTGATATCACCAGGACCATTGTGACATCACAGTGCCCCACTATGATATCAGAATTCTGTATTGTCACCCAAGACTGCCTTATTGTTACCTCATGATGACCAGTCGGAACTTCACTATTGCATATTTTAGCGAAGCAATGCCCTGATTATGAGCTCCTGTTCTATAATTATAGCAGCACAGTTAACCTTTATGACATCAAAATTCCCAACTGTGACATCACAGTGACATGTTATGACAGCATAGTTCCACATTATGGCATTACAATACCCCATTATAACACTACCCTGACCTATTTTGACATCATGATACCCACATCAGAATTTGTCAATTCCCCATTATGAATGGACAATTCTGCATTGATGTTACAGTTTTCTCTTGTGACCTCTAAAGTACGCAGTGTGACACAAGTGCCCATGATGACATCAAAGTCCCCATTATAGCATCAGAATTCCTTTTTTTTCACAGTATAATGATTCAATGTCATCTCATGTTGCAGTGTGGTGACACAAACGTGGCCCAATGTGACAGCATCATTTCCAGTGGGACACCACAATTACTCTATTATGACCTCACACTGCCCTCTTTAGAGCAGCACAATCAAACTTTATGATACCACAATTCCCCACTGTGACGACATAGGTGCATATTATGACATCACTGTACCAAATATGGCCTCAAAATATCCCATTGTGACATCATCATGCCTTATTGTGACTTCACACATCCTATTGTGGTATCACACCACCCCATTGTGACATCATAGTTCTCCATATGACTTAAGAATTCCCCATCATGATGTAATAATGATCAATTACAACATCAAAATAAACCACAGTGATATCACAGTTCTCCAGCGAAAGGAGTAGATGCATGATTGTGAGAGCACAACACTCAACTGTGACATCACAGCACTCTATTTTGACACAACTGTACCCCATGATGAGACACATTTCACTGTTACTTCACAATTCCCCATGGTGATCTCACATTCCCCTCGTTACCATATCAGTGTCCTCATTATGGTACCATGCCATTCCATTATGCTGTTGCTATGCCGCACTGTGACCTCCAAATTCCGTATTGTGAAATGAAATATCCCGTCATGACATCACAATTCTCTCCTGTGCCATCTGGATGCCCCCATTATGATCTCACTCTTCCCCTATTCTGACTTTATAAAGCTACGTCACTAGCTCATAATTTCCATTTTGGTCACATAATGCTCCTTTAGGGCCCCATCGCAACCTATATTTACCTTAATTATGATTAGAAGATCTTCCAAGGCACCCGTCTACAATTCATACAGCTCCAAGCCCCAAAAAAGTACTGGATTCAGAGTTCTAAGATTTATGTTTCAAATTGTTTCTGCTAAAAAATGCCTTCACTTGAATGTAACATTTGCTTTTCAGGCATTTGAGGACTCTTTTCCAGTCTCAATATATTGGAAGAATTGTAATTTTTTTATCTATTTCTTTTAATTCTAGGATACACACACAAAACCAGATGTAAGTTTGATATTTTTTTCCTTTTCCTTCCTTTCATTTTTTTTACTCCTCCTGCTGTGACATCACCATGTCCTACTGTGACATCATAACACCCAACTGTGACCTCGTATACTGCCAGTGTGACATCACAATTCAAAATTAAGATGTCACAATTCTCATCATGACATTTAAATTATTTTACAATATCACAATTGCCAATTGTGACACCACAATGATGGATATGACATCATGGTATCACATTTTTGCATCATGCTATGCCTTTGTGACATCATAATGCACTATTATGACATGTGTTCTATTGTGACCTCGCAACTCCCAGTATGACATTGCAATTTTCCTTTGAGATATCATGATTGCCCACTGTGATATCACAATTGCCCACTGTGATATCACCAGTACAATTGTAACATCACAGTTACCCAGTAAGGTAACATAATATTCTATTGTCACCCAATAATGCCATATTGTTACCTTATGATGCCCATTTGGAATATAACAATTCCCTATTTTAGCAAAACTACTCCTAAATTATGAGCACATGTTGCCTAATTATAACAGCACAACTAACCTTTATGACATCACAATTCCCAACTGTGACATCACAGTGACATGTTATAACATCACAGTTCCACATTAGGGCATTACAGTACCCCGTTGTGACAGCACACTGCCCTATGTTGACTTGATGATACCCTCATCATGACTTGTCAATTCCCCATTATGACCAGAGAATTCTCTATGGATGTTACAGGTTTGTTTTGTGACATCATAACTGCCCAAAGTGACACAAGTGCCCATTGTGACATCACAGTCCCCATTATTCCATCACAGTTCCCCTTTATCACAGGGCAATGATTCACTTTCTTCTTAAGGAGCCCTGTGTTGACACTAGTTGGCCCAAGGTGACATCATCATTTCCGGTGTGACATCACAATTTCCTTATGATGACCTCACAGTGCCCTCATTAGAGCAGCACAATCAACCTATATGATAGCAAAATTCCCCACTGTGACAACATAGTTGCACATTATTACATCACTGTACCAAATATGGCATCAAAATATTCCAATGTGCAATCATCATGCCTCATTGTGACTTCACACATCCTATTGTGGAATCACAGCACCCCATTGTGACATCATAGTTCTCCATATGACTTCAGAATTCCCCATAATGATATCATAATCATCCATTACAGCACGACCATAAACCCTTGTCAAATCGCAGTTCTCGACTGATAGCAGTAGATGCATCCTTGTGACAGAACAACACTCCACTGTGACATCACAGCTCCTTACTGTGATACCACTGTTCCCCAGGATGCAAGTTTCTCACTCTTACTTCACAATTCCCCATTATAATCTCACATTGGCCTCGTTATCATCTCAGTGTGCTTATTATGGTATCATGGCATTCCGTTATGCTGTCACTATGCCCCACTGTGACTTCCAAAGTCCCTATTTTTACATCAAATATACCATTATGACATCAAAATTCTCTGTAGTGCCATCAGGAATCCCCCATTAGGATCTCACTCTTCCCCCATTCTGACTTTATAAAGCCACATCATTAGCTCATAATTTACATTTTGATCACATAATGCTACAATAGTGCCCCATCATAAACTATGTTTACCTTAATTATGATTAGAAGATCTATGAAGGCACCCTACATCCATTCATGCAGCTGCATGTCCACCAAATGTACTGGATTCAGAGTTCTAAGTTTTATGTTTCAATTTCTTTCTGCTAACAAATGAGTTTACTTGAATGTAACATTTGCTTTTTCAGGCATTTAAGAAATCTTTTTCACTCTCAAGATAGTGGAAAAATTGTAGTTTTTTTATCTATTTCTTTTAATACTAGGCTCACACACACAAAAAGCCAGATGCCAGTTTGATATTTCTTTCTTTTTCCTTCCTTTCTTTTCTTTTTCTAATCCTACTGTGACAACAGCATGTCCTCCTTTGACCTCATCACACACACACAAAACCAAATGCCAGTTTGAAATTTCTTTCCTTTTCCTTCCTTTCTTTCTTTTCCTATTCCTGCTGTGACAACACCATGTCGTACTGTGACCTCATAATGCCCTATTGTGACCTCGTATACTGCCAAAGTGACATCACAATTCAAAATAAAGATCTCACAATTCTGATCATGACATTTAAATTAACTTACAACATCACAATTGCCAATTGCGACACCATAATGATGGATATGACATCACGGTATCACATTATAGGATCATGCTAGGCCTTTGTGACACTATAATGCACTATAGTGATATGTGTTCTATTGTGACCTCGCAACTCTCCCTTTGAATTTACAATTTCCATTGGTGACATCACAATTGCCCACTGTGATATCTCCAGGAGCATTGTGACACCACAGTGCCCCCCTAAGATATCACAATGTTGTATTGTCACCCTACAGTGCCATTTTGTGAACTCATGATGCCCAGTTGGAACATCACCATTCCCCATGATAGCAAAACAACTCCCCAATGATGAGCTCATGTTGCCTAATTATAGTAGCACAGTTAAAATTTATGACATCACAATTCCCAATGGCAACATCACAGTTACCTGTTAAGACAACACAGTTCCACATTACGGCATTGCAATGCCCCACTGTGACACCACCCCGCCCTATTTTGACATCATGATGTCCTCTTAGTGACTTGTCAATACCCCATTATCACCAGACAATTCCTCGTTGATGTTACAGTTTTCTTTCGTGACATCATAACCTCCCAGTGTGACACAAGTGCCCATGATGACATCACAGTCCCCATTGTAATATCCCAATTCCTTTTTTTCACAGGGTAATGCTTCACTGTCAAATCAAGGTGCCTTGTTGTGACATTAGCTTGGCCCATTGTGACATCATCACTTCCGGTGTAACATCACAATTACCCTATTAAGTCCTCATATTGCCCTCATTAGTGCAGCACAATCAATCTTTATGATACAACAATTTCCCACTGTGAGAACATAGTTGCACATTATGACATCACTGTACCAAATACGGCATCAAAATGTCCCATTGTGACATCATCATGCCTTATTTTGAATTCACACATCCTATTTTGGTATCACAACATCCCACTCTGACATCATCGTTCTACATATGACTGCACAATTCCCCATCATGATATCATAATCATCCATTACAGCATCAAAATAAACCCTTGTGACATCACAGTTCTCCAGTGATAACACTGGATGCACCATTGTGACAGAACAACTCTCCCCTGTGATATCACAGCACCCTACTGTGACACCACTGCACCCCATGATAACATACTTTTTACTGTTACTTCACAATTCCCCATTATGATCTCACATTGTCCTGGTTATCATCTCAGTGTTCCCATTATGGTACCGTGCCTTTCCTTTTTGCTATCATGATGTGCCACTGTGACCTTCAAATTCCCTATTGTGATATCAAATATCCCATTATGACATCATAGTTCTCTGCTCTGCCATCAGGATTACCACAATAGGATCTCACACTTCCCACATTTTGACTTTATAAAGCCACATCATTAGCTGATAAGTTCCATTTTGATCATATAATGCTCCATTAAGGCCCCATCACAAGTGATCCTTACCTTAATTATTAATAGAAGATCTTTGAGGGCACCCTACTACACTTCAAACAGCTGCCGGCCAAAAAAATAACTGGATTCAAAGTTCTAAGATTTATGCTTCAACTTGTGTCTGCTAAAAAATGCCTTAACTTGAATGTAACATTTGCTTTTTCAGGAATTTAAGAACTCTTTTCCAGTCTCAAGATCATGGGAGAATTGGAATTTTTTTATCTATTTATTTTAATACTAGGTTCACACACACAGAAAACCAGATACCAGTTTGATATCTTTCCTTTTCCTTCCTTTCCTTTTTTTTCTTATAGCTGCTGTGACATCACCATGTCTTACTGTGACACAATATCGCCCAATTGTGAATTCGCATACTGCCAATTTGATATCACAATTCACAGTTAAGATCTCACAATTCTCATCATGACATTTAAATTGTCTTACAACATCACAATTACCAATTGTGACACCACAATGATGGACATGACATCATGGTATCACATTATAGCATAATGCTAGGCCTTTGTGACATTATAATGCCCTATTGTGACATGTGTTCTATTGAGAACTCGAAACTCTCCTTTTGACTATATAATTTCCCTTGGTGACATCACAATTACCAATTGTGATATCACGAGGACCACTGTGACACCACAGTGCCCCACTAAGATATCCCAATATGGTATTGTCACTCTACAGTGCCATTTTGTGAACTCATGATGCCCAGTTCGAACATCACCATTCCCCATGATAGCAAAACAACTCCCCAATGATGAGCTCAAGTTGCCTAATTATAGCAGCACAATTAACATTTATGACCTCACAATTCCCAATTGCCACAGCACAGTGACCTGTTATGACATCATACTTCCACGTTATGGCATTGCAATGACCCATTGTGACACCACCCCGCCCTATTTTGAAATCATGATGTCCTCTTCATGTCTTGTCAATACCCTATCATGACCAGACAATTCCTCATTGATGTTACAGTTTTCTTTTGTGACATCATAACCTCCCAGTGTGACACAAGTGCCCATGATGACAACACAGTCCCCATTATAGATTCACACTTCCTTTTGTTCACAGGGTAATGCCTCACTGTCACATCAAGGTGCCTTGTGGTGACATTAGCTTGGCCCATTGTGGCATCATCATTTCCACGGTGACACCACAATTACTCTATTAAGTCCTCACATTGGACTCACTAGTGCAGCACAATCAACATTTATGATACTACAATTTCCCACTGTGAAAACATAGTTGCACATTATGACATCACTGTACCAAATATGGCATCAAAATATCCCATTGTGACATCATCATGCCTTATTTTGAATTCACACATACTATTTTGGTATGACAACATCCCATTGTGACATCATAGTTATTCATTTGACTGCAGAATTCCCCATCATGATATCATAATCATCCATTACAGCATCAAAATAAACACTTGTGACATCACAATTCTCCAGTGATAACACTGAATGCACCATTGTGAAAGAACAACTCTGCCCTGTGACATCACAGTACCCTATTGTGACACCACTGCACCCCATGATGACATACTTTTTACAGTTCCTTCACAATTCCCCATTATGATTTCACATTGCCCTGGTTATCATCTCAGTGTCCACATTATGGTACCAGGCCATTCCTTTATGCTATCATGATGTGCCACTGTAACCTTCAAATTTTCTATTGAGATATCAAATATCCCATTATGACATCACAATTCTCAGCTCTGCTATCAGGATAACCACAAGAGGATCTACTCCCTTAGGATCTCACACTTCCAACATTCTGAGTTTATAAGCCACATCATTAGCTCTTAAGTTCCATTTTGATCACATAATGCTCCATTAGGGCCCATCACAAATGAAGTTTCCTTAATTATGAATAGAAGATCTTCGAGGGCAGCCTACTACACTTCATACAGCTGCCGGCCAAAACAAGGACTGGATTCAGAGTTCTAAGATTTATGTTTCAACTTGTGTCTGCTAACAAATGCCTTCACTTGAATGTAACATTTGCTTTTTCAGGCATTTAAGAACTCTTTTCCATTCTCAAGTTCATGGGAGAATTGGAATTTTTTTATCTATTTTTTTTAATACTAGGTTCACACACACAGAAAAACCAGATACCAGTTTGATATCTTTCCTTTTCCTTCCTTGCTTTCTTTTCCTATATCTGCTGTGACATCACCATGTCCTACTGTGACACAATAAAGCCCAATTGTGTCCTCGCATACTGCCAATTTGACATCACAATTCACAATTAAGATCTCACAATTGTCATCATGACATTTAAATTGTCTTACAACATCACAATTACCAATTGTGATACCACAATTATGGACATGACATCATGGAATCACATTATAGCATCATGCTATGCCTTTGTGACATCATAGTGCCCTATTGTGACATGTGTTCACTTGTGACCTCGCAACTCCCATTATGACATTACAATTTTCATTTTGACCACATGATTGCCCACTGTGACATAAAAATTGCCCACTGTGATATCACCAGGACCTGTGTGACATCACAGTGCCCCACCATGATAACACAATATTGTATGGTCACCCAATAATGCCATATTGTGAGGTCATGCTGCCCAAATGGAACATCACCATTCCCCATGATAGCCAATCTACTCCCCAATTATGAGCTCATGTTGCCTATTTATAGCAGCATAATTAACCTTTTTGACATCACAATTCCCAATTACAACATCACAGTGACCTGTTATGACATCACAGTTCCACATTATGGCATTGCAATGCCCCATTGTGACACCACCCCGCCCTATCTTGACATCATGATGTCCTCTTAGTGACTTATCAATACCCCATTATGACCAGACAATTCCTCATTGATGTTACAGTTTTCTTTTGTGACATCATGACCTCCCCGTGTGACACAAGAACCCATGATGGCATCAAAGTCCCCATTATATGGTCCCAATTCTTTTTTTCACAGGGTAATGCTTCACTGTCACATCAAGGTGCCTTGTGGTGACATTAGCTTGGACCATTGTGACATCATCATTTCCACTGTGACATCACAATTACCCTATTAAGTCCTCACATTGCCCTCATTAGTGCAGCACAATAAACCTCTATGATACTACAATTTCCCTCTTTGACAACATAGTTGCACATTATGACATCACTGTACCAAATATGGCATCAAAATATCCCATTGTGACATCATCATGCCTTATTTTGAATTCACACATCCTATTTTGGTATCATAACATCCCACTGTGACATCATAGTTCTCCATATGACTGCGGAATTCCCCATCATGATATCATAATCATCCATTACAGCATCAAAATAAACCCTTGTGACATCACAGTTCTCCAGTGATAACACTGGATGCACCATTGTAACAGAACAACTCTCACCTGTGACACCACAGTACCCTATTTTGACACCACTGCATCCCATGATGACATACTTTTTGCAGTTCCTTCACAATTCCCCATTATGATTTCACATTTCCCTGGTTACCATCTCAGTGTCCCCATTACGGTACCATGCCTTTCCTTTATGCTATCATGATGTGCCACTGTGACCTTCAAATTCCCTATTGTGATATCAAATATCCCATTATGACATCACAATTCTCTGCTCTGACATCAGGATACCCCGATTAGGATCTCACACTTCCCACATTCTGACTTTATAAACCACTTCATTAGCTCATAAGCTCCATTTTGATCACATAATGCTCCATTAGGGCTCCATCACAAACGATGTTTATCTTAATTATGAATAGAAGATCTTCGAGGGCACCCTACTACACTTCATACAGCTGCCGGCCAAGAAAAGGACTGGATTCAGAGTTCTAATATTTATGCTTCAACTTGTGTCTGCTAACAAATGCCTTCACTTGAATGTAACATTATTTTTTCAGCCAATTAAGAACTCTTTTCCAGTCGCAAGATCATGGGAGAATTGGAGTTTTTTTATCTATTTCTTTAATACTAGGTTCACACACACAGAAAAGCAGATACCAGTTTGATATCTTTCCTTTTCCTTCCTTTCCTTTCTTTTCCTATATCTGCTGTGACATCACCATATCCTACTGTGACACAATAACGCCCAATTGTGACCTCGCGTACTGCCAATTTGACATCACAATTCACAATTAAGATCTCACAATTCTCATCATGACGTTTAAATTGTCTTGCAACATCACAATTACCAAATGTGACACCACAATTTTGGACATGTCATCATGGTATCTCATTATAGCATCATGCTATGCCTTTGTGACATCATAATGCCCTATTGTGACATGTGTTCACTTGTGACCTCGCAACTTCCATTATGACATTACAATTTTCCTTTGTGACCACATGATTGCCCACTGTGACATCACAATTGCCCACTGTGATATCACCAGGACCATTGTGACATCACAGTGCCCCACCATGATATCACAATGTTGTATGGTCACCCAATGATGAAATATTGTGACCTCATGCTGCCCAAATGGAACATCACAATACCCCAAGATAGCCAATCTACTCCCCAATTATGAGCTCATGTTGCCTATTTATAGCAGCATAATTAACATTTTTGACATCACAATTCCCAATTGCAACATCACAGTGACATGTTATGACACCACAGTTCCACATTATGGCGTTACAATACCCAATTATGACACCACACTGCCCTATTTTGACATTATGATACCCTTCTCGTGACTTGTCAATTCCCCATTATGACCAGATAATTCCCCATTGATGTTACAGTTTTCTTTGGTGACATGATAAACTCCCAGTGTGGCACAAGTGCCCAAGATGACATCCGAGTCCCCATTATAGCATCAAAATTCCCCTTTTTCACAGGGTAATGCTTCACTGTCACATCAAGGTGTGGTGACACTGGCTTGGCCCACTGTGACATCATCATTTCCAGTGTGACCCCACAATTACCCTATTATGACCTCACATTGCCCTCACTAGAGCAGCACAATCAACATTTATGTTACTACAATACTCCACTGTGACAACATAGTTGCACATTATGACATCACTGTTCGAAATATGGCATCGAAACATCCCATTGTGACATCATCATTTCTTATGGTGACTTCACACATCCTATTGTGATATCACAACACCGCATTGTGACATCGTAGTGATCCATATGACTTCAGAATTCCCAATCATGATATCATAATCATCCATTACAGCATCACAATTAACCCATGTGACATTAC
This sequence comes from Dolichotis patagonum, assembly GCA_004027295.1. NCBI lineage: Eukaryota > Metazoa > Chordata > Mammalia > Rodentia > Caviidae > Dolichotis > Dolichotis patagonum. The sequence goes on along the minus strand of PVJX010040390.1, from coordinate 4,495 downwards.
ATTTCTTCAGTGATAACAGTAGATGCATCATTGTGGCACAACAACACTCCAGTGTGACATTAAAAGGTCCTTTTGTGATACCACTGTACCCCATGCGGACATACTTTTCACGTTTACTTCCAATTCCCCATTATGTTCTCACATTGCCCTCTTTATCATCTCAGTGTGCTCATCATGCTATCATGCCATTCCTTTATGCAGTCACTATGCCCCACGGTGACCTCCAAATTCCCTATTGTGATATCAAAAATCCCATTATGACATCACAATTCTCTGCTGTGCCATCAGAATACCCCCATTAGCATCTCACACTTCCCCCATTCTGACTTTATAAAGCCACATCATTAGCTCATAATTTCCATTTTGATCACATAATGCTCTTTAGGGCCCCATCACAACCTATGTTTACCTTAATTATGATTAGAAGATCTTCCAAGACACACTTCTACGCTTCATACAGCTCCAAGCCCCAAAAAAGTACTGGATTCAGAGTTCTAAGATTTAGGTTTCAGCTTGTTTCTGCTAACAGATGCCTTCACTTGAATGTAACAATTGCTTTTTCAGGCATCTGGGAACTCATTTCCAGTCTCAATATATTGAAAGAATTGTAATTTTTTTATCTATTTCTTTTAATACTAGGTTGCACACACAAAACAAGATGTAATTTTGATATTTTTTTTCCTTTTCCTAACTTTCCTTTCTTTTACTACTCCTGCTGTGACATCACCATGTCCTAATGTGACATCATAACACCCTATTGTGACCTCGTATACTGCCAATGTGACATCACAATTCACAATTAAGATCTCACAATTCTCATCATGACATTTAAATTATCTTACAATATCACAATTGCCAATTGTGACACCACAATGATAGATATGACATCATGCTATCACATTTTGGCATCATGTTATGCCTTTGTGACATCATAATGCACTATTATGACATGTGTTCTATTGTGACCTTGCAAATCCCAGTATGACTATACAATTTTCCTTTGAGATATCATGATAGCAAACTATGGTATCACAATTGCCCACTGTGATATCACCAGTACAATTGTAACATCACAGTGACCCAGTATGATATCACAATGTCATATTGTCACCCAATAAGGCCATATTGTTTCCTCATGATGCCCAGTTGGAACATCACAATTCCGTATTTTAGCAAAACTACTCCTAAATTATGAGCATATGTTGCCTAATTATAACTGCACAGTTAATCTTTATGACATCACAATTCCCAACTGTGACATCACAGTGACATGTTGTGACATCATAGTTCCACATTATGGCATTACAGTACCCCGTTGTGACAGCACACTGCCCTAGGTTGACTTGATGATACCCTCATCATGACTTGTCAATTCCCCATTATGACCAGAGAATTCTCTTTGGATTTAACAGTTTTCTTTTGAGACATCATAACTGCCCAAAGTGACGCAAGTACCCATTGTCACATCACACTCCCCATTATTCCATCACAATTCCCCTTTTTCACAGGGTAATGATTGAATTTCACCTCAAGGTGCCCTGTGGTGACACTGGCTTGGCCCATTGTGACAGCATCATTTCCGGTGTGACACCACAATTACCCTATTATGACCTCACAGTGCCCTCATTAGAGCAGCACATTCAACCTTTATTGTAGCACAATTCCCCACTCTGACAACATACTTGCATATTACTACATCACTGTACCAAATACGGCATCAAAATATTCCATTGTGGAATTATCATGCCTCATTGTGACTTCACACATCCTACTGTGAAATCCCAGCACCCCATTGTGACATCATAGTTCTCCATATGACTTCAGAATTCCCCATCATGATATCATAATCCTCCATTACAGCATGACAATAAACCCTTGTCAAAACACAGTTCTCGAGTGATAACTGTAGATGCATCTTTGTGACAGAACAACACTCCTCTGTGACATCACAACTCCCTATTGTGATAACACTGTACTCCAGGATGCATGTTTTTCACTGTTACTTCACAATTCCCCATTATGATCTCACATTGGCCTTGTTATAATCTCAGTGTCCTCCTTATGGTATCATGGCATTCCTTTATGCTGTCACTATGCCCCACTGTGACCTCCAAAGTCCCTATTGTGACATCAAATATCCCATTATGACATCAAAATTCTCTGCAGTGCCATCAGGAAACCTCCTTTAGGATCTCACTCTTCCCCAATTCTGACTTTATAAAGCCACATCATTAGCTCATAATTTCCATTTTGATCAAAAAATGCTCCAATAATGCCCAATCACCACCTAAGTTTCCCTTAATTATGATTAGAAGATCTACGAAGGCACCCTATAACCCTTCATGCATCTCAAGGCCCACAAAATGTACTGGATTCAGAGTTGTAAGATTTATGTTTCAATTTGTTTCTGCTAACAAATGAGTTTACTAGAATGTAACATTTCCTTTTTCAGGCATTTAAGAAATATTTTCCAGTCTCAAGATAGTGGAAAAATTGTAATTTTTTTAACTATTGCTTCTAATACTTGGCTCACACACATAAATAACCAGATGCCAGTTTGATATTTCTTTCCTTTTCCTTCATTTCTTTTCCTTTTCCTGCTCTGACATCGCCATGACCTACTGTGACATGTTAACTCCCTAATGTGACCTCATATACTGTCAATGTGACATCACAATTCACAATTCAGATCTCACAATTCTCATCTTGACAATTAAATTATATTACAACATCACAATTGACAACTGTGTCATCACAATAATGGATATGACATCATGGTATCTCATTACAACATCATGCTATGCATTTGTGTCATCATAATGCCCTATTATGACATGTGCTCTGTTTTAACCTCGCAATTCACATTATGACATTGAAATTTCCTTTGTGAGATCATGATAGCCAATTGTGACATCACAATTGCCCACTATGATATCACCAGAACCATTGTGATATCACAGTGCCCCACTATGATATCACAATTCTGTATTGTCACCTAAGAATGTCTTATTGTTACCTCAGGATGCCCAGTGGGAACATCACATTTGCATATTATAGCGAAACAACTCCCTGATTATGAGCTCCTGTTCTATAATTATGGCTGCACAATTAACCTTTATCACATCACAAATCCCAATTGTGACATCACAGTGACATGTTATGACAGCATAGTTCCACATTATGGCATTACAATACCCCATTGTAACACCACCCAGCCCTATTTTGACATCATGATACCCACATCAGGAATTGTCAATTCCCCATTATGAGCAGACAAATCTACATTGATGTTACACTTTTCTCTTGTGACCTCATAACTGCCCAGTGTGACACAAGTGCACATGATGACATCAAAGTCCCCATTATAGCATCACAATTCCTTTTTTTCACAGTATAATGATTCACTGTCCCCTCAAGTTGCAGTGTGTTGACACTACCGTGATGCATTGTGACAGCATCCTTTCCAGTGTGACACCACAATTACACTATTATGACCTGACATTGCCCTCATTAGGGCAGCACAAACAACCTTTATGATACCACAATTCCCCACTGTGGTGACATAGATGCATATTATGACATCACTGTACCAAATATGGCCTCAAAATATCCCAATGTGAAATCATCATGCCTTATTGTGACTTCACACATCCTATTGTGGTATCACACCACGCTATTGCGACAGCATAGTTCTCCATATCACTTAAGAATTCCCCATCATGATATCATAATGATCCAATACAACATCACAATAAACACTATTGATATCACAGTTCTCTGGTGAAAATAGTAGATGCATGATTTTGACAGAACAACACTCCACTGTGACATCACAGCACCCTATTGTGACACCACTGTACCCCATGATGAGACACTTTTCACTGTTACTTCACAATTCCACATGGAGATCTCACATTGACCTCGTTACCATATCAGTGTCCTCATTATGGTACCATGCCATTCCTTTATGCTGTCACTATGCCCCACTGTGACCTCCAAATTCCCTATTGTGATATAAAATATCCCATCATGACATCACAATTCTCTCCTGTGCCATCAGGATACCCCCATTAGGATGTGACTCTTCCCAATTCTGACTTTATAAAGCAACGTCACTAGCTCATAATTTCCGTTTGGATCACATAATGCTCCATTAGGGCCCCATCACAACCTATGTTTACCTTAATTATGATTAGAAGATCTTCCAAGGCACCCTTCTACACTTCATACAGTTTCAAGCCCCCCAACAGTACTGGATTCAGAGTTCTAAGATTTATGTTTCAAATTGTTTCTGCTAATACATGCCTTCATTTGAATGTAACATTTGTTTTTCAGGCATTTGAGAACACTTTTACAGTCTCAATATATTGGAAGAACTGTAGTTTTTTTATCTATTTCTTTTTTTTATTTAAAGGAGAATAAAACCAAAGGTGGCAGTACAGAGCAGATCAGAATATGACAACATAGGCAACACAGTACTTTACATTAAGTCAAC
>PVJX010040389.1:0-15221 GCA_004027295.1 Dolichotis patagonum | reverse complement strand
CAGGTCCCGAGGCGCCAGGGTCTCTCCCCTGCAGGCCCCCCAAAGTCCACCATACTCACCTGCTATTTCTTTCTGATGAATTGACCATTCCATTTCCAAAGTTCTGAAATGGCCAACAGACCACAGAAAGAATTCTCTTTAGGCTCCTGTTTGAAACCAGCAGCTACAGCGATCTGCTGGCCTTGCTTCAGGGCCACCCAACCTCTGACTTCAGCGCGGCTGCGGTGCGAATTCATGGTGCCTCTGGGTGGGTCACGTGCAGGGCCAGTCCGGGTGAGCTGCACGTAGGGCTGTTCAGCTCTGCGCTCTGGTGGCTCAAGCCAGTCGCTTTGGATCACTTGTTCAGGTCGGGCAGGAATTCAGGCAGCTTGAGGAGGGTGCTGTGCTCGCTGATCTTAGCTTCACTAATAGTAGCCCCAGGACCTCATATTCGAGTGGTTTTTTGCACTTTAGTTTCTTCCTGGGTTGTGAGAGTCTATCTCTCTCTGTTTGGGTCTCTCCAGGGTGTTTTATCCTGGCATTTGAGCTGTCTCTCTCAGAGCGTCCCTCTCCTGCTACCTACTGGTCCGCCATCTTTTCAACAGTGAGTCACCTTAGATTTCTTGAGCAATGTTTTTTGCTCTTCTTTTATTTGCTGATTATGCCATATTCTTCCTGTCACAGTAATATTCATGTATATTTCCCATATCACAGCTCTGTAGAAATTCTTTTGGAATGGGGTGAGCAAATCCCACTCTTTTGGAGTGAACTTCACAGCTACATCCTCAGAGGTGACTGTCTCCTGTTCTCCCAGCACTTGAGAGGCTGATGTAAGAGGATTACCAGGAATTTCAGGATTGCCATGCATACAGTGTTCAGACTGGGCTCATTATGATGCTTGAGGTTGTCCAACAGTCCTTTGCAGCCTGCAGTAAAAAGAGGAAGTCACCAAAATTCGATGTGTGCTCAGCTCCAGGCTCTCAGCACAGAAGCAGTGCAAATTTAACTAATCCTTTAAGTGTGTTTGAATGCTTTTGAAAGATCATAATGTATTTTTCCTAGCTTAAGCCCAAAGCCCTTTTCTGTGCTTCTATAGCATCTCTGTATATTTCTGCTATGAAAATTGGCATTCCATGGCACTTGTTTTCCTCATCTTTATTTTTATAATCCTGGTGTCAAACAGAGTATCTGACACTGAGGTGCTCATCCTTGAGTGACTAATGGAGCATCTGTAGACAGCTTTTCCTTTGCTTTTTTATTGTACACCACTTTTACCCATATTGTGGTCCTCATCTGTGCATGTCAGTGTTTCTGGTTTCAGTGTCTCTGGTATCTTATGCTCATGAGCTTAGTAAGACAAGGATTAGTGATTTTCATTTCCATATAGCTTGTATCAATGTAGAGAAGTTAAAAAAATTGCTGAACAAATGAATGAATAATTGGCCCCCAAATAAGAACTTGAGTAAACTTTAAGGAGACCTCTGTATAAAGCCTGTAAAAGTTGTGTTTGAAAATATTACTGTCCATTAAAAAAAAGAAAGTAGTCCCAGAAGATTTTTTTACCTACATAAAAGTTTCCCCATTATTCTTTAATTGGTGTTTAAGAGCTAAAACTCCTTTTATTTTGTTTATTTCTCTATATAATAGATATAGATTCTCTTCTGGGTCTCCCTGAAGTGAATAGTATGTAAAACTTCTATAGCTTCAATATATTGATTGAGAAGCTGGACATGTCATATGACTTTTATCTTTTTTATTACACATATTGTCTTAAAGTTACATGCAAGAAGTATTTGTAAAAGTCTTGAATATCACTATTCTTGGGTGGGGATGGAAGAGAAATTTCTTAAGCTTGCAGGATGTTAAAGAAATTATATTCTAGTGTCATAGATAATTTGTATTAATATTATTTTTTAGACAATGCACAACCTGGGAAAGTATTTAAGTTGTAAATTTAAAAAATTCTAAATATGAAAACATTGAGAAAAAACTGTAAGAGTTCACATTCAGAAAATTTAAATAAGTTGGGCATGGTGGTGTACCCCGATAATCCCAGCACTTGAGAAGCCGAGGCAGAAGGATCACTGTGAGTTCAAGGCCACCCTGGGCTACACAGTGAACTCAAGTCCAGCCTGAACTGCACAGTGAGTCCCTGTCTTAACAAGCAAGCAAGCAAACAAACAAACCCCTCAAAAGGAAATTTGTATGGGTTTTAGTATTTTCTTCTTTCATTAACATAAGAGATTTTGTAATGAATAAAAAAGCTTGTGATTGCTAAACATTCATGAAAAATTATTTATCTTAGGTCAAGGAAATCATCCAGTTTCAAGTTGGAAAATGGGCTTTTTCATTGAACTGCTTTAAGTCATTTTAAAAAAATGAATTCTTTAAAATATATCTAAAAGTACATTCTGACAAAGCAAGTTGAAGATAAATTAAAGCAGTGCCAATTCAATTACTAAATTAAGTGTATTCCATTAATACTGAATCTGAAAATTCAAGTACTTTAAGCATATTTTTAGTAGGTTTACAATAAAACAATAATTGCCTTCAAGATATTGAAGAAAATTAGGAGATATTATTAAAGTAATAATAGCTATTACTCCTGTCAGAGCAGCAAATTTATTTATGGTATTATAATGGTTTTAATAGTATAGATACATAAAAGTCTTTATTTTTAATTGGCATATAAAATTAAACTTATTTATGGAATACCCATGATGTTTTGATACGTACATTGTATAATAACCAATGTATAATAACCTGTCAGGATAAGCATATCTATCACCTCAAGCATTTTTAATTTATTTGTGGTTAAAACATTAAAAATTCTTTTTCTAACCTTTTTCAAATTCATAGTACATTATTGTTATCTATAACTGCCTTAATGCTCTGCAATAGAACACTAAAACATATTTCTCCAACCTGGTATATCTTTTAAAATATGAATCAAAAACACTGGTGCTGCAAAATTAATGTACTGTACAATTTTTATAGTTTTTGTGAATCAAGATGCTTACAGGAGTCTCTAGGAGTGTATCAGTGGATGGGGACAGATACCTCAGGCAGAGTGGTTAACAGATGTTGATGGTAATCATTGATAGACGAGACACAGATCACGACACAGTTAGGCCAGAAACTTCATGGTGATCTCTTTGATGAAATCCCAGAGGTGGATTGAGGGGTTAATTCCTCACTTAACCTATGTGGTGTTGATTGGCCAATAAAGGAAATCATGTAATTGAATCTAACTTTAGCAAACTTCTTAGCAGTTTTCAATAAGATTAAAAGAGTAGTCTTCATATTAGGGGAACTAGAAGAGACATGATCTTAACTACATCAACGGTCATTTTGTGTTACATATCTATTAACTGTTTTGTACTTTCCTTTGCAACATCTTACATGTGCTTTGGGGATTCCTAAAGGGAAAAAAGATGAGAAATTAAAATTTTTGCTTGGTGTCTAGAAAGTGCCAGCCAATTGGTTTAAAAGTGATGAAATCAGGTACCCAGTTGATTGTTTTGTCTGTGGCCATGGACCTCAAAGTGCTGTCTGTTGAGCAGGTGGCCCTCAGGCTGGTCAGGCCCAAGAGGGGAGAACAGTAACCCGAGGTCTGACTGGCGGTCTTAGAGGTTGAATGGCAGAGTAGATCCTGTATATTCAAAGTGAACTTCCCAGCAAGAACGGAGAAGACCACACACTCTGGAGTTTGTGTTCTGCATTTATTAGGACAAGTCAGTGTCTCAATTTTGCTGTGTGTGTCTGTGGGTGGGTGGGAGGCTGGGAATCGAACCCAGGAGCTGGGGAATGCTAGGCTTTACCTTGCTCTGGGTCTTTTCCTCTGTTCCCTTAAAATGTTTTCCATTGGTAAGTCAAGATGAAGGTGGTGGTTATAACTAAGATGTTATTCATAGGTTAGTTTATTTTACACAAATAACTTGTAGGCTCAAAAGGCAGCTGAGAAAGGAGAAGAAAGGAAAAATTGGTTTTTGTGACTTCAGAATAATTCTTATCTGATATTACCATTATCACGTCAAGAAGTAATCAGAATTTCACAGAAAAACAAGATGTCCAATCTTCATTTTGGATTCATCTAGAATAATTATTGAGAAGAGCTTCTTGGAAGTAACATTTTATGTTTGGAAGAAAATGTGCTGTCCACAGAGGCTGGTTCCTGGATAATCTGTCCTTATCACTAATGAGATCCATATTTTTAGAGAAGTATCTTTACTCCGATATTTCTTCATTTTCAAAGCTAGACAGTATGCCAAATAATTTCTAAGATCCCTTCAACTTCTTGTCAGTCTATAAATATGACAATTTTTGATTGAACTGAGTTTTCTTTCTTTTCCCTGTTAGTCCCATCAACAAGCAGTGAAAAAAATTTTAGTATCTAGTCAATGACAGTGAAACAAGACACTGGGAGACAGAACAATTCACAAAACTGAGAACTGCTGAAAAACTGAGACAGTCTCCCAACAATTGCTTCAGTTGTTTTAAGTGTCTTAATCTGTCTGTGAGTGAATAGCTTTCTAATTTATTATGGAGAGCGGGGAGGAAAGTGGAAAATAAAACCCCTGATATTTAACTAAGTTTGTGTGTCCGGGCGGAAGGTGGACTCCTCTGATGAGCTCTTATAGCATGTAATTTCAATTAATGACATTGTCTTTTTGTTTATAAATATATGTCTGAAATGGCTCCCTAGTCTTGAAGCTATGAAATTCAGGCTCTGTATTTGATACAAGGAGCAAGGAGGGCTTTCTTTACATCTTCTCTCTTGATGGTGCCTCCCTTGACTTAACCTTATCCAGTCAAAATACCGATCTATGTCATGGTGACAGATATTTTTCCTACCATTATAGCGTCTGTAAATCAAACACCATCAATGTATAACAGGAGATATTATGACACTACATCACCCTTTGCTATTCCACTGGTGTCAAAGAACAGTAAGTATTACTTTAACAGAAAATTATTTTTTGAAAATAAATTGAGGCAGTATTTCAAAAAGTTGAATTTTGTAGTGCAAAATATGGCTGGAAATAGAGGTGCTTGTTAGTTGCTGCGATATATGTTCTTTTCTTTTTATTTGGTTGTTACTGAACATGGGAGAGAAAGGCTCATACCTGAGAAACAGAGGTGCTGTGCAACAGACAGAAGGACAAGAAAAGATGTTTCTTTCTGTTTACCAAAATGTTGAGCAAATAAAGTCTGAATGTAAATAATTCTAACATGAGGACATATTAGGTATCTCAGGACACCAATAATGCCGTCTGCAAACCCGCAGGCAAGAGGGAAGAGGAGAAGAGTTCTTCCTCCCATGGACGCAGAGGTCCTGAGCTAGTAACTCTTGTTATAAGCAGCTTTAATTGGAAGAGTCTTGACAAGAACCTGAATGGCTAGGAAGAGCTGAGGAGGATCAGGAAAGTGCAGTCTAAGTCCAATTGTCTGTCCCCAAGATGCATGTAAGATGAGCTCCTCCAGGAAAGCCTTGCTGGGGGTTTAGCGTGGCAGAGAGTTCGCAAGGGGTGATAAAGCAGGGTGTGTTCCCAGAGGCATAAGCCACAAGCTGGTGCACGGGGTGTATTCTGCCACAAGGGAGGGCAGAGTGTCATAGTCACAAAGGCAGCTGTGGGTTGTGCTGATGTGCCTGTGAGTTATTAGGTTTTTCTTTGCTCCTGGCTTTTATCTCGCATGCCAGAATCACATGACACAGTGTTTGAGAGTCTTGACATGATTCAGGTCCTAACACCAGCACTTCCCAGTTGGGTGACCTTAAGCAAGTTTCTTAACATTACTATGCCTTGGTTTTACCACATCTAACATAGGCATACTGATTTGTATTCGTCTCCTGAGGTTGTTGGGAGTGGCCAGTTGCTCTTTCCCAGCACAGCACACAGGGCTGGGCCCAGCACATCACTGGTACTTCCCTAAGGGACATGTGCAGCAGCAGCCAGTGAAATTTGGGGTCTGACTTCTGTGTCCTCCCTTGCTTCGATTACCAGCCACTGGGAAAGATAACAGCACTTGAACCTCATATTCGGAAGGTATCTGGATGACCGGTCAGACACTTTGATGCTTCCAGAGAAACATTTTGCCCTGAGTTCCTAATGCTGGGGTGATGACATCTCCAGGGCATACCAAAAACAAAAAACAAAAAAACTAAAAACAAAAAACCCTTCTGTGGACTATGCAAGGGTGTAGGGTCATTTGAATACCCTGATTATGAAGAAACAGAGCTGTATGTAAAAGAAGGAGGAGGAGGAGGAGGAGGAGGAGGAGGAGGAGGAGGAAGAGGAGAAGGAGGAAGAGGAGGATGAAGAGGAAGAGGAAGAGGAAGATGGAGAAGAGCAAACTGAATCTCTCAGAATTTGAGAGCAAACCGATCACAGATGAATGTAGCGAAGGGTCATGTTAAGAAGATTAAGGATGCTGAGCCGCTGTTTTCTCCAGGGATATTCTAACACGATGCCATCCTAATCAACAGTACCCAAAGGCGATCTTTTGTTCACTGTGCATCTTGCTAAACAGTGAACTCCAGCATTGGCCAAAGGTAACAATAAATATTCAAAGCCTTATTACCAATGTTTGATAGCAACATGAAACATTCATATTTATATATTATTTTGTTTGCTGGGAAGATGCAGGTGATTTTAAAGATGCCATTACTAGGTCATTTTTAAAAAGAAGATCTAATTATCTTCTTACCAATTTCCCTTTCTTAGAGCTGAGCAGGTTGGACTAAACAAAGATAAACTGCACTGGAAGAAGGGCTGGGTAATGTTTGCTTCCAGTTAAATAATTTGTTCTGAATCAAGGTCGACAGCATAGAGGCGGTTGTGTTTTGCCTCTTGCTCAATTTTCTATTTAACGTCCTTCACAATCTTTCTGTGATTTAAAAACAAATGTGCACAGACATTTTGGCAATTACAAAAGCCATTTTCAAATGATAGAAAGCATTAAGACGAGGGCTAGGACATTAAGAATTCCTTCAGCATAGACGTGGTTGAGACCTTGTTCTTTATGTTGCTGTCTTTATGCAGAATAAAAATAAAAGGACTCGAGCCTGCCCCCCGCACCATACTCCTTTATATAGACATCACTATGCCTGTTTGAAATATTTTGTTGTCTTAAATGTTGGTCATACATGAATATTTAAAAATATATTCCATAGTTGGGTTAGGACCAAAAAATGCCACTTGTATTTGTAATTGTAAATCCCTAACAGGGCCTGTAAAGGTGGCTAGACTTTAGAAGAATACTGAACACTGGATTTGGACTGAAATGCATCTAGATCTGAATTCTCTGTCAGTGTCTGTGTGTCTGTCTCTGTTTCTTTTTCTTTTTTGCACTATGGGGAATTGAATCCACGGTTTCATGTGTACTATGCAAGTACTCTACGACTCAGTCTCCCAAATGGCGTGTGCACCTCCATTGCAAGTGTGCACCACTGCACCTGGATGAGTTCCTACTCTTATCACTTACTGCCAGCATGTTCTTGGACACGATACTTTCTGAGACTTAATATTGCTGTATGTAGAGTAAATATAATAACATTTGCTTTCCTGGGTGATTGTGAAGATGATGTTAAGATGCATTTGTAGAAATTCTTCTCATGTTTGGTGGAAGCCAATCTGCTTGTTAAACAGTGAGTGCTTTTCCATTATCAGCAATGCATTTGTTTGCTAATTTTAGGGGTGAAAATAATAAATCACATCCATTCTGTGCATGTAGTTTTTCTCTCAAATCATTTAAAAGTTGAATTTTTGGCATGTAAAGATTATCTAACTTCTTGAAAATGTTCAATTGTTTCCCAAAAGTGAAGAATTCACTCTAGCTTCCCAAAATTTCAAGTCTTGAAGATGCAGCCTTGAATACCTATATAAAGATGTAGTTTCAGAGTACAGTGTGTGCGTGCATGTGTGTGTGTATGTGACTTCTAAGCAGCTCTTTGTGTATATATTTATGTATTTTTATTCTTACTTGGCTATACTTCAATTAAAGTGAACATGGAAAAATTTGTACTGGTTCTAATCTGCTTAATAATCTCTGCTCCTGGATGCCTGGAGGTCTGACACAATATAAACCATGTACAAAATAAATAATTAAATGTATCTCTCTAAAAGATCCAAAATAATACTTAAATAATTAAGTATATGTCTCTAAAAGAGACAAAAATAGTACTCTTGACAATGACTTCAAAAAGTACAAAGACCCATGCAGTTGAGACACATGTTAATTAAAAATTGAAAGTCATAAGTAATAGAATATTGATTCAGAGCTCCTGCCCAGAGGGCAAGTTGAGGACTGGCAAATCCAAATGGAAGACAAATCCTTCTGCAGACATCCAGGGGGACATGTCTGTAGGTGGCCTTTGCTGAACCTCATCTGGCTGGTGGTCTGGAAAGTCCTAGAAATCATCCTGACTAAAGGGACCCTTAGCCTTACCAACTCCACACAGCCTGGGCCATGTCCTTGCCCAGAGCCCTCAGTGAGATGGGGCTGGAGCTCATGCAAGGAGGCAGCCCTGGGACCTGGGAGCGCTGGACATCAGTAAGGTGAGATGCTGAAGAGTATCTGAGGGTGTTTTTATTTTCTGAGAAAGTTTGGCTTATTCAAACAGAAAGAATATATAGTACTTTAACAACTTACTATATTTTTATGATCAGAAACAGACCTGAAGATCAGTGGAATAGATTGGAAGATACAACCACAACCACAAACTCACTCAACCACCTTAACTTTGATAAAGGGGCCAAACATGCTCGCTGGAAGAATGACAGTCTCTTTAACAAATGGTGCTGGTAAAACTGGCTATCCATATGCAGAAGACTGAAACTAGACCCATGCCTATCACCATGTACTAAACTAAAGTCTAAGTGGATCAAAGATCTAAATATTAAAACAGAAACACTAAATCTGCTGGAAGACAAAGTGAGTAAAAATCTCAAAGATATAGGGGTAGGAAGAGAATTCATGAACAATAATCAAACTACATGGGAAATACTTCCCAGAATCAATAACTGGGACCACATCTTATTAAAGAGTTTCTGCATGTCAAAAGAGATTTCCAGCAGAGTGAAAAGAAAACCCACAAATTGGGAAAAAAATCTTCATGGACAGTCCCTCAGACAAAGGACTTCTGTCTAGAATTTATAAATAATTTAAAAAAATCAGACCCTCAAAATTCAAAGACCCAGTCCAAAAATGGGCATCGGAAATGAATACACAGTTCTCAGATGAAGAAATACGAATGGCAAATAAATACATGAAAAAATGTTCATCATCATTAGTCATGAGAGAAATGCAAATTAAAACCACATTGAGATTCCATCTCACTCCAGAAAAATTGGCCAAGATAGAAAACACTACCAACAACAAGTGTTAGAGAGGCTGTGGGGAAAAAGGAACTCTTCTACACTGTTGGTGGGAGTGTAGACTAGTGCAACCACTGTGGAGGTCAGTCTGGAGATGCCTCAAAAAGCTGGGTTTGAGGTCCCATTTGACTCAGCTATTCCACTTCTAGGCATATTCCCAGAAGATCTGAAAACATCATACCACAGTGATATATGTGCACCCATGTTTATAGCATTTGTATAGCAATTTGTAATAGCCAGATCTTGGAAACAACCTAAGTGCCCATCAACTGAGGAATGGATAAAAAAGTTGTGGCATTTTTATATAATGGAGTACTACTCAGCTATAAAGAATGATCACACTGAGATATTTATAAATAAATGGACACGACTTGAGACCATTCTCTTAAGCGAAATAAACCAAACTCACAAGTGTAAATACCGTATAGTCTCCCTAGTATGAGAGTTGGTAAGAGTATATAAGATTTTATGGTAATCATGAGTCCCCATCTCATAGCTTTGAAGCCTTTCAATGTTTTCATTCATCAGTTGGAATGGTTTTTTCTGTTTTGTTTGACTTTATTATATGTGATGTTATGAACAGCTGTTTTGAAGAGAACAAAACATTATGACAGCTATTGCTGATTTAATACCGTCATTCTTAGAAGTCCTACCAAGCTTCTATTCTTCTATTTCCATTGGTTCTATCTATCAGATTGTGTCTTATTGGGATTTGAATATGTGTGAAAGTATAAACAAAATTTTTTATTGAAAATGAGATATTATAGTAGCCATTGAGCATTCTCTGTTATTCAATTCAGAATGCCCTGTAATTCTTTCACTCTTTGAAATACTTTTTTGTTATGTTTGATATTATTGTATTTGAAACTATGCTCAACTATAGCAGAGAAAGAAATATTGTTATAGCTATTGTTAATATCTAATTGTCTTAGTGTTAAGTATTGTGTTGCCTGTGTTGTCCGGTTCTGATCTGCTCTGTACTGACCTCTTTTGTCTTATTCTCTTTAAAATATAATGCAAAAAGAAGAAAAAAAAACAAAAAAAAGAAAGGTATATTTATAGTCAAATTTGGGGAAACCAAGAAAACACAAAAGAAAATTACTTATAACTATCCTGCACAGTGTGAATATTTGTTAATGTTTTGGTGAAATTCCTTCTTTTTCCTTTTTGCATAATTTTTGGAGAATAGAATAAGAAAAAGTAAGAAGAAAATTAATTAATAGGCCCAGATATTGGATATTCTTTTATTCAATCAAATAATCTCAAAAATAGGGAATGTAACACTCGATCTCTTTTGTTGTGGAGTACCTTTCATCCCAAACCAAAAGATGTATCCATGAGTTTGTTTTTATATATCTCATGACCTTTTTTATAGCAGGTATTCAAGGATTAGAAACTTCACCCTATTATTCATGCCTTAAAATTCTGTATTGTGTTCTAAGACATATTTTTATGGGGAAGACTCCCAGAAAGAAAGCAGTTTTATCTTTGAAGCAGTTAGCTGAGCATTAGGAATGAAATGGAGCAAGTGTGGTGCATACCACAAATGATCAGCCACCCTGCATGACTGCAAGACTGAGCATCAGGAGAATTTTGCATACATATTTATTTAGGGGATATCAAATGACTATCATAAAAATCACTTTGTTGTAAAAGTAACTCTAGAAGAGGAGGAGGGGTTTGCAATGGTGTTATATCTTCTTTCATTTGTTTTATTTGGTCTGCTAGATTTGAATTCTGTAAAAATTAAAAAAATTCTTTTATAGATCATAAGGCTAACGCATGGGAAGGAACACATCATCATAAAAAAATCTAATAGCAAGTGCTGGAGATGCTGTCCGGAAAGGGGAACACTGCCCCATTGTTGGTGGGAATGTAAAATTGTATAGCCATTCTAGAAATCCGTATGGAGATTCTTCAAAACACTAAAAATAGGAATTCCATTCAATACAGCTATTCCCCTTCTAGTATCTTTCTGAAAGAGTTAAAACATTACACTATAGGGGTACATGCATGCTCATGTTTATAGCAGCACAATTCTTTTTTTGTTTTGTTTTTTAGCAGCACAACTCTTAGTAGCTAAATCTTAGAAGCACCCATCAATAGGTGAATGGAAGAAAATGTGGTATTTATACATAATGGAGTCCTATTGTGTTATTAAGAAGGATAGATTAAGTTATTTATAGGAAAATAGATGCAGTTTGAGTCAGTAATGTTATGAAATAAATCAGACACAACTAAAGCCTAAATATAACATGATTTCTTTTTTTCTGAGAAATACAAAGTATAAAATATTTAAAGAGAAAAATATTTAAAAAGCAAAACAAAAGATAGATAATAGAAAAGAAGAAGGTAGAACTTTTGCAGCTGAAAAGGGGACCAAGGGAAGAAAGGAGTGGGGCAGCAAGGATGGGGAAAGGGAAGGAAAAAGACTTGAGATATGTCCTGTGCGTGTACCAGCTCCCAGGAGGAAGGTAATCATTATGTGATGTAAACATGGACCAATACAGAACTAAAAACTGAAAAAAGGGGATAGAATATATGTCATTATATGTACTTAGCAGAGGATGATTTGGGAATAACTTGTTTTTGAAATGTTTTGAAAGTATCTTTAGCTTTCATGTTCTCACAGGTACCCTAAAATAATGGAAGGATTGTCATGAGAAAATGAAATAAAATAAAACTGTTCTGGGTGAAAATTAAAACTCAGTAGCAATGGGAAATTTTAAGTCTTTGAGTCATGAGTGAATTTTTAATTCATTTTGGGATAGGGGGATTTTTCAGTTGCTCACAGTCTTATGTATTAATGTCTTTAGCACCTGCACTGCATTATATTTTGCAGGTTTATGTTGAAATCATTTCATGCCCATCTACTTTCTTTTTGGAGAAGATACACATTTTTGATTCAGGCAAACCATGTCTAAATTTCTGGTCAACTCATCATAAGTCTTCATAAAATCCTAAATTTAATAGTTTATCAGTTATACATCTTTCTAACAATAATCTGAATCATAAAGAGAGCTAACCTTTCAGAAATAGATTTTTTCTAAACTCATGACATATTAAGAGCTAAGTGAGGAATCTTTCTTGCAAACAAAGTTTCTCACAAACTGAACAAATTAGATTGTAAACTCCTGAACATCCTACCCTAAATATATAAAAATAGTAGAGAGAACAAGAAAACATCTTGGGCCATTATTTGATGTCAGCTATTTCACTGTTACAAAATTATGACGAATAAGTATCTCTGAAAATTTTTCTATCATACATTATAAATAATTTGTTATTTTATAATTAAAGTTAAAGTTAAAGTGACAATAATTTAAATTGCTGGATTATTTAAACTTTTATCTAAACATTTAACTATTGAATTTCTTGCATTACCTAATTCTCATTCTATTGAAACTATAGATACAAGCAATTAAATTAACTTTGTAAAGAGTTATATCTATTTCATTTTACATTAACAAAATAAGTATTTGTTAAATACTTGCTATTTATGTGAAAGGCACTGTAATAAGTACTAGGATGTATGCAAAATAAAATTATCTTGGAATCTTAGGGATTTGCTTACAGGTACAAGAAATTCAAATTCATAAAATATTAGAGACAAAGAAGTTTATAGTAAAATATTTATCAAATAAACTTTTATAAGTATAGTAATTGCAAATGGCTAATAAAATATGGAAATTATTGATCTTGTTTCACATAATTTTTATTTGTTAAGAATCAAATGAAACAGTATATTTTATTCCTAGATATAGGTGGAAAAGCAATATATAGAGGAATAAATATAGAAATGTGTGCAAGTGTGTGTACACATATCCAGTATTTGGAAATATATACTTACATGTGTGAATTTATTTATAACTATATCTGTAGAATAGTAGTGACTAAGAGTGAATCAGAAGAAAAATTTCTAGATTTGAGCATTTATTAATCCACTTTCTTATATAAAATACTTGAGGTTGAAGACTAATTTCATAGAATAGGAAACACCTAGAAAAGAAAAAGTCATGTAAATTCTCAATTTCAAAATTAATATTCAAGGTGCAGATGATAAAAATCAAAGTATGCTATTGAAACCTTTAGCAAATTCCCATAATAGGAGTTTCCAAAGATGGTGGACAAGTAGGTAGCAGGAGAGGGACCCTCTCTGAGAGAGACAGCTCAAATGCCAGAATAAAACACCCTGGAGAGACCCAAACAGAGAGAGATGGACTCTCTCAACCCAGGAAGAAACTAAAGTGAAAAAAAAACTCTTGAATATGAGGTCCTGGGGCTACCATTGGAGAAGCTAAGATCAGCAAGCACAGCGCCCTCCTCGATCCGCCTGAATTCCTGCCCGAGAGCGACCTGACCAACCGAACCATGCTGATCCGACTGGCTTGAGCGGCTGGAGCGTGGAGCTGAGCCGCCCTGTGCGCGCCTCGCCTGGGACCGGCCCTGCACGCGACCAACCCAGAGGCACCGTGAATTCGCACAGCAGCTGTGCTGAAGTCGGAAGTCCAGGTGCCCAGCAGTTCTCAGGGACCAGCATCAACATGCAATGAGTGATGGGAATAAGACCCTTTCATGGGAAAGGGGCAACCAACGGACGACATGTTGGATTTTGGCAGGACAGCCCTAACTCCATAGTGGCTTCCGTTGGTTGCTCCCCTCACCTAGCGGGTTGGTGGAATCTGCTTGGATTGGGCCATGCCACTAGCTTGGACCCAGTGAGTCACTACAGATTAATTCCCTGAGATCAGCGCACACTGACACAGTGAAGGCCTGCAAAGGTTGACTGGCCCGGAGGGGAGGAGTCAGCGCACCCTGCCCTTAACTTGAACTTCAATCTCTGATAGCAGACTCCAGAGGGCAGAAACCCCTAGCTTGCACACTCCAGAGGATCATTATCCAACAAGAAAAGGGACTGGGAATTACACTGTACACTTGTATGGAAGGAACCAAAAACATGAAGAATGGGAGAAATAAGAAAAAACTCCCAGCCCCCAACCCTGAGAACATTGATCCAGGAGAGGTAAATACAAAAGAGATTGAGGGCAGCAAACATGCAACATCAAACACAGCGTTAGCAGACATAAAGAGATATCTTCAGGACCTTGTAAGCGGGATCAAAACTGAAATATTAATTCAAATTAAACAAGAGATAAGTAGATTAATAAAAGAAAGGCTGGGCACCTCTCAAGAAGACATAGACAGAAGAATGGAGGAACACAAAAGGAGAGAAACATTTAATGAAGAATACAAAAAAACCCTAGAATTCATAAAGCAGATTCAAAGAGATTATCAGGAAACTAAAGACTCCATAGAAAGCTGGCAAAACTGCTTGAAAGAGGCCAAAGATAGGCTATCAAAAATTGAACACAGGCTTGCAATATGTGATGATGAAAGGGAAGATCTCTTAAAAATAACAAGGGAGCAGGCAGTAACTATACAAAGACTAGAAGATGACAAGAGGATCTATAACTTAAGAATAAAGGATGTCAATGAAGAAACAGGAGTCAAAACAGAGGAATTGCAAAGGCTATTCATAGAAATTATTAAGGAAAATTTCCCAAACATAGAAAAAGGAAATGCTATGCAGAGGTATGAAGCATACAGAACTCCAGCCACCTACAACCCAAACAGAGCTACACCTAGACACATAATAATCAAGATCCCAGAAATTCTCACGCATGTGTAGAGCTTATAAACAGTTTACGCAAACCAACTATATAACACATGTTGAAATAAACAACTACTTTGAAAAAAAAAGAGACACTACAATACCCAGTGCTGATTCCATAATGTCATGATGTGAAGTCCAGCAAAACTATCACTTTTTGTTCCAAGTGATCTTAGCTTGCTTTGCCTTGTCTA
>PVJX010040388.1:0-15214 GCA_004027295.1 Dolichotis patagonum | reverse complement strand
GGACTTGTCTAGGCAGGGCTGGGGATGACACATTGGTCCCATCCCGTGCGAGGACTCTGCTTCCTCAACGGGGGCTGCCTGGGGCATGGCACGGGAGGACACAGAAGCCTCATCTGGGTTTGATTGGTGATGCCTGCCATGGGCACAGGACGGGAGGACACCCACGTTCCTGGGTGCTCAGCACCACCTGTCCCAGGCCTCGGGTGGGGGTGGAGGCCTGTGGGATCCTGAGAGAGGTCTCCCGTCTGCTCTGCGCTGGGTGGGGACCAGCAGCCGGAAGTGACCAGCTGCCCTGGGTGGCCAGCCTGGTGGGAGGAGCAGCTCCACCACTTACTGGCCCTGGGGCCCCTCTGCACACAGGCCCCGCCCTTGTGAGATGGTGCAGGTGTCAGCAGTGCATAAAAGGCAGCCGGTGCGAGCAGTGAGCTGGTGACCCTATTTGCCGTTTCCCAGGGTCCTGAATGTAAGGACTTTGATCATCTGCATTTCCCCAGGGGAGACCTGCGGCTCACCCAGCCAGCCACACTAGCTTCAGGGTAAATGTTTGGGATCCTGGGCACCTCCCATTTCCGTGTGGCCTGGGAAGTGTGTCCGAGATCGTTGTCCCCGACGCACAGGAAGTAGGTTGGCTCAGGGAGGGCAGTGACTTTCCCAAGGCCACAAGCCACCAAGAGGTGGGGCTGGTGGGGCTGGCATGCCCCTGGCTCTGGGCCTACACCTGGGAGCTGCCGTCCTGTGTGGCTCTGTGAATGCCCCCCTGCCATGGTCACCTGTCACCGTAATGCCTCTGCCCATTTATTTTATTTGTTTCGAGACAGGCTGTAGTTCAGACTGTCTTGCACACACAGCGATCCTCCTGCCTCAGCCTCCCAAGCGCTGAGATTACAGGCGCCCATCACTACACCCGGCAGCCCCGCCCCCAGTACTGTGCATGCGTGGCAGGACCTCCGAGGGTTTCCCTGAGCTCCTGGAGGAAGGGACCCGTCTAGAGCCGGGCAGCCACAAGGACAGCCCACGGGGCGGCCAGCTGGAGGCCCCCCGGATACACACAGGGTCCTCACGCAGAGCTGACACGCAGCTTCCAGCGACTGCTTTTATTAACTAGGAGATGCCCAGGCAGAGCGTGAGCTTGGCCAAGTGCCCCTGCACCCCAACCGGGCTGACCCCGTGCAGCCTGCAACTCACTGCAGCCCAGGTGGCCTGAGGGTGCAGGGCCAGGACTCACCTGTATTAGGGTCACAGGTGCCATGCTGGTTACAGGTGCAGGGGACACAGTTGGCATAGGGACCCCCCTGCGGCGTCTCCCTCTTGTATCCTGGAGCACACGATTCGCAGAATTGGCCCATGTAGCCCTGGGGACACGAGCAAGTCTCCACCCACGTGGCTGGCGGGGACAGGTCCCGCTGGGCCCCGGCCGACGTGAGCCGCACCTCTGTCAGGAGCACCTGGCCTGCAGTGAGGAGAGAGGAAAGCTGTGTGCCCCCTCACACTTTCCCGTCCCATCTGCAGGGTGACAGGCTATGGCTACAGAGGCAGCTGTGATTTTTTTTTTAAGTACCAGGAATCGAACTCAGGACCTTGCGCTTCCCGGGCAGGTGCTGTGCTGCTGAGCTACATCCCTGGCCTGCAATGTGTTTTTTTTTTCCTTCTTTTTTGAGACAGGGTCTCCCTATGCAGTTCAGGCTGGTCTCCAGCTCACCTTGTAACCCAAACTGGTCTCAAACTTGGAACAATCCTCCTGTCCCAGTCTCCGGAGTGCTGGGATTACAGGCATGTGCCACCACACCTGGCTTGCAGCTGTGATTTTTAATAGTCAAATTTTGAGAACAAGAAATAGAAGGGGGAGCTGAAGGTAGATGAGGTGTGCGATTTTTGACACTTCCATACAGTAAAAGACACACTCCCATGAACCCCTTAAAATCTCTCCCCTTGAGAGGTGTGACAAAAAATATGGTGAATACTGCTGCTGACCACATCTGGTGGAAAGGCTGCTCACAGCGACAGGACGCTGTGCCCTCATCCACCTCATTTGCTGGGTCTGGCGCCGTGTGACTTCCGGCTCCTCCCCAAAGAGTCAGGACGACCAGGCAGTCAGCTACAGACCCTCAGGAAACAGCGCTGCAGAGTGGCTGCAGAGAGCGGCCAGGATGGCGGGAGGAGTGCGTGTGAAGTGAGGGGAGGAATTCCAGGGGGATTCCTGGCCACGTGTCCCACTGTGACACATTCCTTTCCGTGTAAGTACACACTGCGCACTTCAGTCACACCTCAGCCAGTGCTAGCCACCTGCTTCGCATGTGTGAGGCCCTGGGTTCCATGCCCAGCACAGAGAGGGCTGAGAATTTCATGGGAAAATGTCCATTCTCGTGGGTTATTAAAATACGTCGATTTAAGTAACAAAGAACCATCCCCCAAACTCCAGATTGGGAAATGTTTTAACAGCCAGTTATAGCCGGGCATGGTGGTGCACGTCTGTAATCCCAGAACTCTGGAGGCTGAGGCAGGAGGTGCGCCCTGAGTTCGAGGCCAATCTGAAATACCCAGTGAGATGTAGTGAGAAAAACGAAAGAACAAAAAACCTAGGCCAATTATGGCAGAGGATTGGGGAGCGGGGGAACTCCCAGGGCCTGCCCTCAGCTGGGTGCCCCTCTGGACAGTTCAAAGTGTGCTTCCTAAGGTTTTTAAGTGAAAGAAAAGGGCATCGACTTAGTAATTTAAATGTTTCTTCTGATGGGAACATTTTGATGGAAAAGCAGCTAACTGACATGGAAATGACAGTGAAATTTCTTATTTGCAAGGAAAATGAACATTTTCTACTAAGTAGACAGCAATGTGCTCACTTTGGAAAGAAACTGGACTGACGTTTGTGGGGGGAGGGATCTAGGAACGCAAAGCAGGAAATGCTTCTAGTAACAGAGGAGTAGAGGCGCCTATCACAGCAAACCCCGCCCCACAGCCACGCCCCCAGCCACGCCCCCACACAAAAAACCTAACTCTCAACTCCAGGCAAAATATTAGCATAAAGGATCCGCGACTCCGCTGGCAGATGGCAGGCAGACGCCACCGCTCACAACAGAGACGCGCTCGGCGCTCGGCCTTGCCGAGGGAAACTTGGCAGCTTATATTAAATCTAAAATCTAAAATGTGTGTTCCTTGGCGTAACATTTCCGTCCCTCGGGCGTTGTTTTGAAGATACTCATGTGGAGATGCACGCACAGACCTCTCCTGTGGCCCTGGGTATCCTGGGGACCCCCAGCATGGAAGTGTCTGTCGCTAGGGCCTGGCTGGGCCCTGTTGCGGGCATCTGTGCCACAGAAGCCTACGAAGCGGGCAGAGAGAACCAGCCTTTCCTAGAAGTGATGCCGAGGAGAAAGAAGCCTCGGAATACTGCACTGTGCAACTGAATTTCTGTGTCACTGGGCTTCGTAGGGGGGAGGTTGTCTGGAAACAGGATTTATCCCTGTCATGCAGGCTGGCCTTGGATTTTATGTAACCCCAGCTGCCCTCAAACTCACAGTGATCCTCCTGCCTCAGCCTCCCGAGTGCTGGGATTACCCGAGTGAGCCACCACACCCAGCTCCAAAGTCTATACTAAAAGACAGAGCCTTAAGAAGGTACACGGGGAAAAGTTGAAAGTGACAGGCCCTTAAATCGGAAAGGCTTGGGGCTTGGGCTCCAGGGGAAGGGTCAGTGTATCCACCTTCATGTCCAGCATACCAGGCACCCGGCATCGGGGCACCTGGGCTCTGTGACCAGGGCTGAGGGGATGACTGGAGAAGGTGCTCGGAGGAGCTGAAGTGAGGTTTCTGGGGAGACCCTCGGGGCCTTGGGGGCTGTCGGGGAGCTGGTAAGGATGTGGCGGCAGCATGCGAGTGAGACCACAGCTCCAGGGAGGAAGAGGGAGCTAGAACCTGAGGGGCCCGAGGGGAGCTGGTCATCTAAGCCACGGACTCCTAAGGGAGCAGAATCACCCAGCAACCCTTTGACTGTCAGGGTGACAGGGGCTAGAGATGCCCTGCCTGGCAGTGAGTGGAAACTGCCTGTCTCTGTGACTTTCCAGCACCCTGTTGGATGCCCAAAGGGCAAAAACATCCCTCTAAAACCTTGAGCAGGTGTGGTGACACAGACCCCAAATATCAGCCCTCTGGGAGGCTGAGGCAGGAAGATTTCAAGTCTGAGCAAAATCTGGGCAACTTAGTGACTCAGTGAGAACTTGTCTCAGGCTGAGGATGTGGCTCAGTGTAAAGGCCCCAACTTATAATGATCAGGCAGGTATGCCCAGTTAGTGGTGACTTCTACAGGACAAACCAAACGGACCTGAAGAATAAGGTCAGGGACAGCCAGGGGACATCTGACACCTGGCACTGTGGGTGTGCCACTAATGAGCAGCCACCCTGCCAGGGACCTTCCTCCTCAAGAAGCAAGGAAACCAAACCACCGAGGCTAAGGAACTCTTTCAAAAGCAGCAGGATGAGCAAAGCACTTGAGAGGAACCACCCCCTGCCACCCGCGAGGCCCTGCTCTGGCCACTGTCTTCCGTGAGTGTCCCCACACAACCATGCTGACACGTGATGTGTGACTGCAACACAAGACAACTCTGTATATTTTTAAAATCTGTCACAGTAGAAGACACTGCCGGGATCCCCCTCAGAATCCTTCCCTTTGCTTCACACACTCATCCCACCGTCCCGGCCGCTTTCTGCAGCGCTTCTGGCGTGCTCTTTCCTGAGGGTCTTGCCTTGTGCTGTTGTGGCTGCCTCAGTGACCCGAATGGGTTCAAGAGATTTTCATGGTGGCCACTGACTTTGGGAGGGGCCAGAGGTCACACGGCGCCAGACCCAGTGAGTAAGGGGGAGGAGGACACAGCGTCCTGTTTCGGCGAGCGGGTGGCACTGGGCAGCAGCACTCACCATATGTTTGGCTGCACCCTGTAAAGCTGCTCACGAAAGGGGATTTCCAGAGCTGCTTCAGGAAGTGGCAGGAACCACGGGGCAAGTGTGTGCCAGGTGGGGGAGGCACCTCGGAGGGGATTGGTGACCACGCGCCTTTTACCGTGATACACGTTTTGAAAATGCAGACATTCACCACACGTTTGGACCACACCAAGGGCAGAAGCCTCCTGGTGACTGCGGACCCTAACCCCAGCTGTGTTCCTGCACCTGCCACTCACAGCTGCACTGTGTCACTTGCCGTGGAGACACACAGCTTCCGAGCTTGTTTCTCCTGGGCTCCAACTCACCGTGGCCACGTCCTCATGGACTCCAGCATGGGCATGCCTGAATCCTTTTTTGGGTGTTTTTGCCTTTTTTTGAGACAGGTCTCATCATGCAGTTCAGGCTGGCCTTGAGCTCATGCTCTAGCCCAGGCTGCCCCCAAACTCACCACGATCCTCCTGCCTCAGCCTCCTGATTACAGGTGGGCATCACCAGGCCTGGTCCATGCCTGAGCTCTAACGATCTGAACTGACAGAATGTTCTTTATTTCTTGCAGCGCTGGGGATGCAGTCCAGGCACTGACCTGCATCTCCAGCCCATTCTAGTTTGCGGGACAGAATCTCATCAAGATGCCCACGCAGCACTGTAGTTCGTGATCCTCCTGGCTCAGGATCCGAGGAGCTGGAATAACAGGTGTGTGCCACCATGCCGAGCTCAGGGCATTAAAACAATACCATTTCCTTTCCTTCTATGTATTCTGCCTATTGTAGGTAGTGATTATTTTTAAGTGCATGTAAGTAACTATAACCAGGAACAAATCAGAGGTTAACTCTGCCCGCTGCAAGGACCCAGGGTAAGAGATGGTGGCAGAACTGGCTGGTGATGTGACAGTAGGGGCCCCTCTTTGGGACTTGATAAAAAGAAACAAACCAAACCAAACCAAACCAAACCAAACCAAAACAGCTCAAACTTGCTCTTTGGGGTGGTTTGGGTGCAATACCACGAGCGACCAGCAGGGGAACCACGCTCTCTGGAAACCGCAGAGCAGCAACAGGCTCTTTCCAAGTGTGGGGGCCACACCCGGAACAGCAGGCTCTGCTGGCCACGCTCCTGCCCCCACTCACCCACCCAGTCCCCACGCTGTCCTCAGCCACCACGCCTGATGCTTTTATGCAATACCAAGCCTAGCTGGGCACAGTGGTGCATGTCTGTAATCCCAGCACTTGGCAGGCTGAGGCAGGAGGATCTCTGAGTCTGAGGCCAGTCTGGGCTCTACAGTGAGACCCTGTCTCAAAAACAAAGGAACACCCAGGCAGAGCCCATCTTGTCAAAGTGGGACAGTTACGGCTTTCCTGCGGGGACTCAACACAGCCGTGCAGGTGGCAGCCCAGCCCTCTATCCTTGGGTTACACTGTCAGCACTGACCAGAAGGGCCTGAGCCTTGGCCGCTGGTCCGGATGCGCAGAGCGGTCAGGTTGGCGAGGACCCGCTGGAAGTGGAAGGCGGGTAGTGGGGGCTGCGTATCCTCAGAGGTCTCCTGCAGGCTGCGGGGAACAGGTGTCACTGTGGGAGGCTGGCGAGGGCAAGCAGGGGACCTCGAACACCATAGGGGAGTCTGCAGCGTGTCCGGCCCCACGTCTGCCCTCGGGATGGAGGAGGAGGACACTTACAGGACGCGGAGCTGTGCCTGCCCCGGCTGCCCGGCGTCCTGGGGACCTGACTGGCCAGTGGGCCTCAGAGCCAGCGTCAGGCCCGCCCCTTCCAGCCTCAGCTGCGTGGGTGGCGGGGAGCCTCCGGGGGGCACCCGGAAGGTCAGGGTGAGGGGCTGCCCATAGCTGAGCCGCTGGTCTCCCAGGAACGGCTCTGGGGACAGGAGAAGACTTTGAGATCTTCATGCGCTCTGCTGGGCCCCAGGCGTCCATCCGTGCTCATTTTATCAGCAAGGGAGCTTGGCACCCAGAGGCCAGCATGGCAGGCGGGAGGACCTCGGCACTGTCCACACCCAGCCACGCCGAGTTCTTTCCCATCGGGTCATTAACAATGGACAGCACACTGATAACCGGCAGCGAGGGACGTGACCCAGGCAGTCTGCCCCCTCCCTGGGCTGCCGGGTACCTGGGGCTGTGAGCTCCTCATCCTCTGGGCCCAGGAGGACCCCACCCGGGCTCCATCTTGCGGGGTGCTCTGTGCCCCCCGTGCCTCTGGCACGCCAGGCCCCGGCTCCTAGGCAGAAAACACAGATCAGACCCTCAGCGATGTGAGGCCGGAAAGTGTAGGATGCTCAGACCCAGCTCTGCAAGGAGTGGTCAGACCTCGGGCCTGCCCTGGCCTGCAGGATTCCGTGCTCAATCTGAAGACCCAGCCCCAGAGGCTGAGGCGGGAGGGCCTTGGACCTCGGGACCACCCGAGGCCAGGTCCTGCTTTCTGCATGGCGTCCAGCAGAGGGCGCACTGGCCCCGTGTCTGGGTCCCCTGACCCCACCGTGGAGGCTCTGTGCCGGGATGCCCTCCCTGCTCCCCCTGCTCCCAGGGGACAGGCGGCAGGCAGGGTCCCCCGGGGGGCCCACGCAGGCTGAGTTAACGCAGAGCCCCAGCTCCGCCTGTTTCCCGCTCCAGAGGTGCAGCGGTGCCTCCGACAGTCCGGAACCCGCCCAGGAGGGCTCAGAAGCGGAGACTCGGAAGGGCAGCGGCATCTGTGACATGGGGCGGGAGCACCGACCTGCCGGGGACCCCGGGACCTCTCTGTGCAGGCGGCTCAGCCCAGTGCCTGGCACACAGCAGGTGCTCAGTAAGTGTAGGCCAGAGGACCGAGCCTGGATCCCCGCGCTTAGGGCTCGAGGAGGCTGGGTCCACACCCACCACCCAGCCTGCCGACGCCACCCCGGGGGGTGGGGATGGGGAGGGCTGGGGCCAGCAGGGGAGCCGCCACCCTCCCACTCTTGGGGCCGTTGGCCCTGCTCCTGGTGCCCTCCCCCCAGCTGGGCACCGCTTACCCTGGCGGAGGCTGGCGAGGACGTGGTGCACCTGGAACCCGGCAGCAGCCGTGCACGCCTTGGAGTGGCCATAGCAGAAGCAGCTGCTGCAGCCGGCCGGGTTGTGGGGCTGCAGGTTAAACGTCCCGGGGCGACATCTGGGAGGGACGTAACACAGGCCAGGGGGACCACGTGAACCACCCGGAAGGATCAGAGCCAGGGGTTCCAGCAAGGCTCAGGGGGACCTGGGGTCACTGGGGAAAGTTAAAAGTGTTGGTGTTTTTGAACTGGGCCTGGCCGTGCACACCTGTAATCCATCCCAGCAAGTGGGAAGCTGAGGCAGGAGGATGGAAAGTATGGACCCAGTTTTAGGCAACTTAGTGAGACCCTGTGGCATGATTAAACAAAATAAAGTAGGGCTGGGGTGTAAGTCGAGGTGTGTAACCCGGGGTCCAGCCTCAGTAACACGCACACACTTTTGTGTCTATACACGGGTTTTCCCCCCAAATGACCAGGAGTTGCAAAGATAGCACGGGCAGCTCTGTACCCGCTTCCCCAGCCCGAGCGCACAGCGGCCAAGGCTGGCTGGGCCCTGGGCAGCATCGGGGTCTCTCTGCCAAGGTTCTGCTGCAGGACCCCAGCTGGGACCCGAAGTTGTGCTTCACTGTGGCCTGGTCCCGTCCAGTCCGGAACTGCTTCTCAGCCGGTCCCTGCCACTCCGGATCTTAAACTTTCAGAATTTTGAGACAGGGGCCTCACTCAATCACTAAGCCATCCTCCTGCCTCAGCCTCTCAGAGTGCTAGGGTTACCAGCTTGTGCCACCAACCTGGCTCTGGGGTATTTCAGAATGATGTTTCCTCATGACTGGGGTCAGGGGTTGAGCAAGAAATGCACCGAGGTGAAGGTGTCTCTCTCCTCACCCCACTGGGAGACAGGAGACCCTTGTGACACCGGCAGGGGGATGTGACTGCCTTGGGCTTCTCCAAAAGCGTGGTGGCCTCACTCAAACCCTCAGAAGCCTCTGCTGACCCAGTGCACACTCAGGGGAGGGTGGCGGGGGGAACAGCAAGCACTCGGGGACCCCCAGGCCGAGACCCAGGTTGCGAGTCAACACTTGCGAGGAGGCACCTGGGGCTCCCCAAACACCTGCTTCTCCAGCAATCACCCCTCCGCACTGCCTTTCCCCTCCTCGGCCCCTCCATGCTGACTATTTGGAATCCTGTGGGCACTGCATCTATTTATTTACCGGATCAGCTATTCACACCCACGAGGAGCTGTGTTTACTTAGTCTCTGGGCTCTAACGCAATCCTTGGTTATTTATTTTGCTACTGGAGCTGTTCCCGCTTTGGGAGCTGTGCTGGGGGCTCCCGTGACCTTCCGCCCCGGCCCCGAGTGGGCTCTGGTCAGGCTGCTCAGGGCTGGGGGTGGAACCAGGCCTCCTGCTCACTGCGCAGGCACTGACTGTACTGTATTGAGTGGCCCGGCTCCAGGCCCGGGTTTGGTTTTTAAGCAATTTCTTGATTTCTGGCACTATAACAGCTCTGGGCTCACTTAGTATTTTTTTTTTTTTTTTTTTTTTTTTTTTTTTTAGAGAGGGTCTCGCTATGCAGTTCAGGCTCATTTTGTAGCCCGGGCTGGTCTTGAACTTGCAATGATCCTCCTGCCTCAGCCTCAGGAGTGCTGGGATTACAGGTGTGTGCTACCATGCCTGCTCTGGGCTCATGAAATCTTTCCCCTACCAGCCCTAGACACAAGCATTTCCCCAGGCAGCCCTGGGAAAGCCCTGCATCCTGAATACAGATTCCTGGTTTATATTTCTGGGGCTGCACCTGAGCAGGCCTGGCGGAGGCCTCTGAGTCACCCCAACGCCCGGTAAGCTCAAGGAGCTCACCTCACCCACTGCTCTGGTTTCACCAGTGGGTAAACTGAGGCTTGGAGAAGACCTGTTCCGGACAAGGGAGTGCCCAGGTCACCTGGCTCCAGACTCCACTCTTCCCCCCGGGCAGCCTCTGGAAGGAAGACCTGAGAGACAGTGCCCGGGGCAGCCTGGGACTGGCCAGGTGAGCGCCAAGGCCAGGGCCAGCCGGGTGCGGCTGGCAAGGGCTTCCGATGTCAGACACGAGGCCGGGAAGTGTGTGTCCAAGGAGGCAGAGCCACGGTCTCTGCCGGCACCATGGCCAGCACTTGGTAGCTTCCTGCACCCTTGAAAGAAGTTGTTTAGGGGATACGGGGCCTTGGGAAAGTGCCCTTCTCTCACTGAATTTCAGATGCTCCATTTGCACCATGATAGGGTTGTAAGGACAGCAGTGCCCCAACCTCGGGTCAGCTGGTAAGGCCTTCTTGAAACGGCACTGAGAAGGATTCTAAGGTTGCCGTAGGGCTCACAGTAAATGCTGCTACACTCTATTAGTGATGTCTGCCGTGGGTGTGGAATGGGTGGGATGCAACAGCACTCCATTAGTAATGTCTGCCATATGGTATAGGAGAGCTGTGACAGTGTTCCATTGGTGATGTCTGCCCTGGATGTGGAGTGGGGGGCTGTGATGGCAGTGCTCTATTAGTGATGTCTGCTGTGGGTGCAGAATTAGAGGTCTGTGATGATGGTGCTCCGAGTGATGTCTGCTGTGAGTGTGGAGTGGGAAGGCTGCGATGTGAGTACTACATATTTGCTACATGAATTTGATGAGCTCTTCCTATTTTTTTTAAGTTCTTTATCAGGATTTTTTTTTTATTTTGAAAGGGAGAGAATTTCACTACATAGTTCAAGCTGGCTTTGAACTTGTGGTGATCCTCCTGCTTCAGCCTCCTGAGTGGTGGGGTTACAGGTGTGTGCCACCATGCCTGGCCTTCTCAGGATTCTGAGCTTGAAAAAAGGTGTGTTTGCTCATTTAGGGAACACCAGTGGTGTTGGATCAAAGTGTAAACAGTGCCCTGAAGCCTCTTGGAGCCCTCTCGGATGGCAGATTCAAGGTGCTCACTGCCGGCAGGTGCACTCACCTGTCACACAAGCTGCCTTCCACATTCTCTTTGCAGGGGCAGCTCCCATTGCGGGGGTCACAGGTTCCCAGGCTGCCAGCAGCACTGCAGGTGCAGGGTCTGCCAAAGAGCCAGGGTGGGGGACAGGTGTCCACTGAGCAACTCCAGGAAGTGTCCCCCACCTGCCCACTCGCCTGCTCCTCCCCCCGCGTCTTCAGCAGCATCCACACCCTCATTCATTGGCTTTCACTTCCCGCCTGTTCACCCGGCCTGCAGCAGGCCCCTCCTCTGCCGCACATCCTCATCTTGCCTTCCTTGCACCCACTGCCCTGGCTCTACTCATCCACTTGGCTGTCCTCCCATCCGTCCTCCCCCATCCTCCCTTCCTCCTATCCATCCATCCATCCATCCATCCACTCATTCTCTTATACATCCATGCACCCATCCATCCATGTGTCTGTCCTTCCTTCTATGCAACTGCCCCCCCTACCCATCACCCCTCTTTCCCTCTCTCCCTCCCCCCAGCTGACAAGCCTTGGTTCCCGCCCTCACTGATCCCACTGTCCAGTGAAGGCGGCCAAACATAGACTCTGCTGCACTGTGGAGGGGACAGACAAGAGGTGAGGTGGCACCACAGTGGGCCATCTGGGCATCCTGGGGCAGGGAGCAGGGGCCGGGGGACAGGACGCTTCCCGAGGGAGCTAGGAGTTTGCCAGACACAGACCCCAGGGTGGAGGGAAGGCGAGTGTGAGGTCCCAGGCTGGGACCTGGGGAATCATCCGGGTCCCTGTCTGTTTCAGGGCAGTTTCGCAGCCAGAGCCACCGAGTATTTTGTCAGAAGCCTGAGACGCTCCAGGCCCGGCCCACATAGCTCCACCACTCTTGAGATGAAGGAGGACGCTTTGCTCCCCATCGGGCTTGGCTCCCTTGTCCCTCCAGTCCGCAGGGGCCCTCTATGGGGGGCTGGGCTTTGCAGGACGGGGCCCCACCCTCACCCCGCTCCCCAGGTCTGGGCCTCCCTGGGGCCTGGGTGCCTTTCCTCCTGCAGGGTACAAAGCACCCCCTAAACACTGCGCCCTGCTCAGCCTCACCTGCAGCCACCCTCGCTGAGCGAATGGAACCCGGGCAGGCAGCGGTCACACTTCCAGCCGGTCACCGAAGGCTTGCAGGGGCAGCTGCCCGCGGCATCGCACTGCAGGTGCAGGGAGCCTGGGGAGGAAGCCGCAGGGCAGCGGTGGCCGGGACCGGCCCGAGGGTGGGCGCCGGGGGGGCCACTCACCTGCTGGGTGGCAGTCGCAGGGCTGGCACGGCGCCCGCGTGTCCCAGCGGTAGAAGTTCTCCTCACAGCGCTCGCAGTGTGGCCCGGCCGTGTGGTCCCGGCAGTGGTGGCAGTGCCCACCGTGGCCCGTGCTGCGGAAGAGCTCGCGGTCGAAGGTGCAGTTCTCGGAGCGGCCACTGCAGTTGCAGGCTGGGGACGGGAGATGTGTGTGAGGTGCCCTGGCCCTGGCAGGAGGGGGCTCTGTGCTAGTCTCCTTGCGCTGAACAAGTAGGCAGCTCAGGATAATTGCGTGGCCTCCGGGGGGTGGGGGGAGTTAGGGTTCAGCTTGATCAAGGGCAAGGAGACTGACTCATCTTCCAGAAAATGAGCTAAGGTCTTTGGAGCAAGGTGGACACCAACAGTACCACCCCCCACTGCAACGTGGGCGTGGGAGAAGTCATAACTGTGCTGCCTGTGAAAGCCACACAGAAAGCCACCCACCCAGAGAAGGACACCGAGAGGGCAGAGTGTGTCAGGCACAGGGGGAGCCTGGCAAACTGACAGTTCACACGGGCAGGGCGGCAGGACAGCAGGGTGCCCGGAAAGGCACCATCAAGGTGGACTTCAGGGTGTCCACGGGGCAGGACCGGGCTCAGGTGCTTCCCAGGGCTGGGGTGGGGGGAGAGGGAGGGTTCTGGGCAGGAAACCCCAGGTTCCAGGCCAGTGCCTGGGAGACAGGGCCCTGACCACAGCAAGGACGTGGTAGGAGGGGCAGCCTGGGCCTCTGTGTCCCTGCTATGGAGACCACAGTCGGCTTGGAGCGTGAGAGCCAGCACCAGGGCAGCTGGGACAGGTCAGCAGGCAGCGCCCCTATCCTGGAACAGGCTGTCCCCTCCCTGTCCTAGTTCTGGCCATCAATGGGCCAGGACCAAGTGGACAGTGGTGCCGGGAGGTACAGCCAGGTGCCGGCTGTGAATGGTCCCGCCCGCTGGCCAGGAACCAGCGTCAGTGACGCCTGGTGACATCTGGTGACAATGCGGCTGCATGCAGACCACCCAAAGCAAACCAGGTGACCGTGCATGGCCCCCAGGCCTGGCTGGCAGAGTGGCAGCAATGAGGCCGGGAAGGCACCTCTGGGTGGCCCTGGGCTGGGGGCTGCTGGAGGAGATGCCCGAGGCCCTGATGCATGGCACCCCCGTCTCTGCAGCAGCGCGGGGACCCCGCGGCATGCCGAGGCCCCGACACCCAGGACACTCACGCAGACACTCGTTGGCGGCCTGGGCAGTGGCCCGGGCCCACGGGCGGTCCTGGAAGGAGGGCAGGCAGTGCTCGCAGTCCACGCCTGCGGTGTGGTGCTGGCACAGGCAGACCAGCCGGCCCGTGGCATCGGGGCCACACTCGCTGGCATGCCCGTGGCACTTGCACCTGGGGACAGAAGGGAGGAGGAGGGGACATGGGCACAGCATGGGATGGGCGCCCCCGGTGCTGCTGTGTCACCGCTGTGCCAGCCCCGGTGCCAGTCCCAGCCACAGCCTCCGCTCAACCCTGACTGTCCAGACGCCCTGTAGAGGTGACAGGGAACTCACTGTTCCCAGACTGAGGCTGCGGCCTTCAAAGGGACAGATGCTAGGTGACATAGCTCAAGCCGAGGCTGTGCTGTCTGATCCCTGCACACCTAGAACCTGGGGTCACGTCGCCATGAACTGCTGACCCTGCTGGGTCCCCAGAGCATCTCCGGACGGGGACACAGGGCGTGGGAAAGGCGCGGCTCTGCCTTCCCAGGGGCCCAGGGTGGGTGGGTGACGCCCCCACATTTCCCGAAGGGGTGAGGTGGGCACAGGCAGCCTCGGGAGATGGTGAGCTGGAAAGTGACAAGGGACCCTGTCCCCCAGAGGCTGTCATGGACACCCCTACCCCGTGAGCGGAGGAAGAGCCTGATCGTCCTCCGGCTGCAGGGCCACCTGCACGGCCAGCTGCCGGACTGAGGGTGGTCCAGCTCCGCAGCTGGGGTCCAGATGTTCCCTGGCACAGCGCCCTCTGCGAGCGGCCTGGGGCCCCGGCACCCGCCATCCCAGGAGGTCTGCGCTGACCCGCGGGGTGGCGGGTCACTACTGTCCCAGGGCCCATCCCCTCCCAGAGCCCACGGACACCCTGAATGCAGGTACTGGGCACATTGCTTTCGGCCCTCTGATATCACCTGAACCTGACGCCCGGAGCTGGTCACCGTCCTCACCATCCACTTCCACAGCCCACCAGGGACACGCCGGGCTGCTTCTCCGACCCAAATGGCTCTTGGGCCCCAGCTCCCCTCCTGCTGAGACCCGCTGGGCCATGCCGCCTGGCTGCTCAGGCCTCCTCCCTCTCCTCTGCTCCCCGGTCTGTTCCTGCTGACCCGAGTCCCCAGCCAAGTCCTGTGACAGGCCCCGCCCTGGACCATGGCACGTGGGAGGGAGACCCTCGGCCTGACCCGCTTCTGGCCCAGCCTGCAGCACCATGGGACACGGCTCAGCGTGTGGCCGCTCCCCCAGGCTGCGCCAGGAGACGGGGCCGAGGGGGACAAGGCCTGAGCCCCGTGTCTCGGGCAGCCCCTGCTTCCCGGTACGAGCACACGCGGGGACACGGACCGGCCAGGGGCTGCTCTCGCCGGTCGATGGGAGGACGGGGACCTGGGCTGGGAGGCGGGCGGCAGGGCGTCTCTCTCGGCCAGGCGGTCACGTGTCCCATGAGAAGCGGAGAGGGGACCCCAGTCTGGGCAGTGGCAGGTACCAGGTGTGGGCTCATGGGGCAGAGGCAGCCAGCGGGCAGTCAGGGCCGGGGCCAGCGCGAAGCTCTCAAGTGCTGGCCACGGAGCCAGGTCTGTCCCCGCTTCCCCCAGGTCACCTGAGAACATCTCCGCCGGCACAGCAGCCACCAGCAGTCCCCACACGGATCCCACCTACCTGCCGCCCACGGAGAGGTCGGACACGGCGTAGTAGTAGGACCGCAGCACCCTGGGGTCCTTGAAGATGTCGTCCCCGAACGTGTTGAGCCGGTCCAGAGAGATGAGGAGCTCGGTGCTGGTGACCCAGTCCTGGGG
>PVJX010040387.1:0-15173 GCA_004027295.1 Dolichotis patagonum | reverse complement strand
AGATACAATCCTGCTCAGCATATCAAGCTTTACAAAAGAAAACATACAAACACTGGACAAAATGTGAATATAATATAATATGAATACTCAACATAAACAAACTTCACAATACAAAAATAAAGAAAATGTCGTAGTCTTTTTCATACACTAATTAGAGCATTTTTATTAGGAAAAGGGAGTCAGAGTAGAAAATTTAGCAAAGAAAACCTATTTCTCACAGATATCTTGCTATGTTGTAAGGTATGATGAAGGTATATATAGCCTGGCATACCCCAATAAAGTTATATATAACCTGGCATACCCAGTAGAGTAGATCTCACTTCCAACCACTGGCTTCATATTCTTTCAAGAGCTGCTGCTTATGTCTCCAGTCCTTCCCATCATGTTAATGCTCCAGACCCTATCAGTTCTCTGCCCCGGCCCACCAGTCTTCAGCACACAGTGATGAGTATCCAGGTTTTATCATCATCTGATGTGATATAAGTAAACACAAAAATCTTGGAAGATATGTGTAAGATGGTTGAAGTTTAAAGTGAAAAGGACCATTGGTAGCAAGATACCTTCATCTGTGGTTTCCTACTTCTGAGATGTTTGGGTTAATGTTATATAGCAGTTTTACCCTATGAAAGTAAATTTCCACAGGTTTGACATGTACCTTCAGACCTAGAGGGAAATCTTTGTTTTCTGAATTAGATAGCTGAGTTTTCCTTTAGCTTTTCTTCAGTCTTTAATAAAAAGATTGCTAATGTTTTTGTCCCACCTCTTTCCTAGTATTAAAGGAAAGGTCCTATGTAACATCATTACCTCTTACTATCAATGGTCCAGGTTTCTTTTCCAAAAAAGATTTTCTTTCAGGTTCCAACTAAGCAAACAACATAGTGTTTGTTTCCTTTAGCTGTTACATGTATTAAGGAAGATAGCATATTCTCACTGAGATCTTACTGCTCATGTCTTTATGCATATCTTAAACTATAAATGTCTATTATTAAAGTAAAGCTCTACATTCCTTAACAACAGGAATATATTCTGAGAAAGGCACCATTTGGTGATTTTGTTATATGAACTCATACAGTATGCTTGAACCAAGATGGGTACAACATCTGTAAACAATATAACCTTATGAAACCACTATAATATGTGTTGTCCATTGTTGACAAAAACATCACTATTTAATGTATAACTTCAATTTTATAGTGGCAGAAGATGTACTTATATAAATTATATTTCCATTGAAACAATATCTATAATTTTATATGCAGAGTTCAAAGATAAAATCCAGTATAACTTTTGGCTAAATTGTGATGCACTATAAATTGTTGAAGTATAAATTAATCTTGACGTTATCAACATGACCAATTGCTATCAAAATTCATCAATATAAAATCAGCAAGATACACAAATAAGCTTGAAAAACCTTTTTTCAGAAAACAATACAAAATAAAAATATGTAAAATGTAAAAAAAATTCAACTTCCACACTCTAGATTATTAAAGAAGCATTAAAAAGTCAGGGGGATGCTTCCACAAATAAATGTTCATTATCATTTTCTACAGAAAAATAAAAAATGGAAAATTATAGAAAAAAAAACTTGCCCTCAAATTAAGACGTTTCAAACAGTAGAGCAATCTCAAAACAGAGTAGCATCAAATCACATATTTATAGATGGAGATAATGTGTAAAAAACAGAAAAATTCATGAGAAAGTTACCTGCTAAATTTTAGAACAGGAAACCGATGTTTAAAAAAAAGGATCAATTTTGCTTAAGAATTAGCAAGTCCAAGTTCCTGGCTTTCCAAGGATTTTTTTTTATTTTTAGTACTGAAAGCTACCAATAAACGTAATCTAAAAATATGAAGACAAGTATTATAAACCCTTGCTCATGTCCTCTGAGATAAATTCCTTTGTTACAGCAGGGACACAAGTAAAGCAAATAAAAAGAATCCTGATACCTTATGCATTTGGGTGAAAGTAGGTGTATTCTAATGGCTTGCACACTACTTGAATAGAATTAGCAGACCATTTTACAGCTTAAGCCATAGCCATATGGCTTGAAAAAAGACAGTCAAAGCAGATTCAACTTAGAAAATGAGAGGCCCTCCTATCTATACTGATTTCTAGTTATAAACAGTAGATAAACAGTAATTGTTCTTTTGTCTTTTATAAATTGATAAAAGAATAATACTGTTAATTAATGATGAATCATGCTCCAGTGATCTATTCATATTCTCTGGCATGTTGTGCTGGAAGGTTAGCAGCAAAGTGTTGATAACTCTATTGACTCAGCTTGGAAAGAGGTTAAGAATCTCAGTATGACAACAAATAGGAATTTTCTTGTGACAGAAATATTTCACTCTTTTCTACAGTGTCTTTCTTAGTCTTTTTTATATAATAGCAAAACTCCTCTGCCCACTGTGAATTCATACCTCAGACCTCTCAATTTATTTGCACAGATTAAACTCATCCCTGCTCTTTTGCACATGTACTTTTTGCTTAAATCTGTTTGAATCTATTCTGCTATCTGTGTTCACCATGTCCTTTAAATCTGACTCAAAACGTCAACTGTATTGTATGGAAAGGAGATGCCATAAGTAGGAAGTAGATGGACTTTCATGTTTCACCTGATAACCCTTAATAATGTTTGTGGAAGACTTTACTAGCTGCTACCCAATATCCATCCTCCTTCATTCTTAATGGCAAGATTGTAGTTGTGTTAAAGTACCAATATGCTTTTCTACAATTACTTCTCCAGGATCCCTGCTGGGAAGGATGACCATGTGTCATGGTTATGGACAATGAGACATAAATTAAAGGCTTCATGGAAAGCTGCGTTTCTTTTCATAAGGATCCCTATCTTGCTTCCTCTTCCTTTCCTCTCGCAACCTGGAAAACTGATGAAATACAAGGATATATTAAAAAAAAATTGATACAACAATCGTGAAGACAAAGGCACACTAAATGGAATAGAGTGGGAAAATGGAAGATGCACCCCTAATGTTATCATTGTGCTGCCGTGAATAGTCCTGCTCTATATACCTGCCAACCCACCTCTTCCCTCAGTGTTCTCCCTGTGTAAACCAAATAAATCTCTATCCCCATGGAAACAAACCAAAAATATTGAAAGACCAAGTCTTCCTGCTTTTATAAATAAACACTAATATAACTTCTACAGTTTTTTTTTAAAATTGTAAGAATACATTACTTTGAAACTAACAGAATTAT
Organism: Dolichotis patagonum; assembly: GCA_004027295.1. NCBI lineage: Eukaryota > Metazoa > Chordata > Mammalia > Rodentia > Caviidae > Dolichotis > Dolichotis patagonum. Next base: position 11,954 of record PVJX010040387.1, on the reverse strand, counting down.
TAAATGTTTTAAATGAAAAGAAAGTTGACAAGAACCCAAGCTTGGGCCGGGGATTTAGCTCAGTGGCTTAAGTGCCTGCTTTGCAAGCGCAAGGTCATGAGTTCGATCCCCGGTACCAAAAAAAAAAAGAAGAAGAACCCAAGCTTTAGATTCAGGTAAGATGGGAATCCAAATTTTCCCACATGCTGTGTGACTTAATCTATCAGAGTCTCAACTGCCTCATCTACAAAATGAAATGGAAATAATAAAGATGATGATGGTATCTAATATATAATACAGAGGACTGTTATAAGGACCAAAGTAAGTCCTTAATAAACTTAGTAGTTAATTCTCTACACACACAACTCTCTCTCTCTCTCTCTCTCTCTCTGTTCTGTATGTTCTTTTTTATTGTTTATCAGCACCTGTTTGCAATAAATAACAATTGCTTGTATGGTGGGAAGTTAGTACATGTCCCTACCCTTCCATCCCTTCCCTCTCCTTCCATCTCTTGGCCTGCTTCCCATTTGCAAAACCTGTTTCCATTTTTTTTTCCTTTTCAATCTTTTTTATCTTTCCCTTTCCCTTCTTTCTCTGTTCCCTTCCTTCATCTCCTGTTCCTCTTCCTCTTTAGAAAATAGCTCCCTCCTGCCTACTATCTACCTTTTATTTTGCTTTTTTATTTATACTTTGGTTCCTATATAATAGATGTCATATAACATTTGAGCTTGTGTGTTTGATTTGTTTCACTTAACATTATGATCTTAAGGTACATCCATTAACCTGCAAATGCTTCAAGTTTATCCTTCTTTATGGCAGAGTAATGATCCACTGTGCATAAATACCATATTTTTAACTAATCATCTAATGATATGTACTACAGGCTGCTTCCAAGATTCAGCTTTTATAAATTGTATGACTTTAATCATAGCTATGGGTGTATCACTATAATATGGTGACTTTACCTCTTTTAGGAAGACACCTAGAAGGGAAATAGCTAGGTAAACTGGAATTTCTAGCTTTAGTTTTTTGAAGAATTTCCATGCTGATTTCCATAGTAGTTTGTAACAGTTTGCATTCCCAACAAAAATGTAAAAGGGTTCCTTTTTTTCTACGTGTTCTTAAAATACTCATTGACAAACGTTACATATATCCAGAAGCTCTGGAGCACAGATTAGTCAGTTTCTGATCCTCTATCATCAGATTCTATGACAGAGATTTTTATTTTTATTTTTCTTGGCTTTAAAGTTCTCATATGAATGTGGGGACAAAATTCTCGATATATTATGTTCAGCTTTAACAGTTAATGATTATTAGAAAACCAAGGACACAATTATGAAAATATTCAGAATAGTGGTTTAATCTAAGGAATAGGGTCACAGTTTTGATCTAAGGCAGGCACATAAGGTAGAGGCAGAGACTTTCACAGTGGTATAAATGTTCTATATATTTGCCTGTTGGATGGTTGGTTACAGTTGCCTTTCTTGTAATTTACTTATTAAACTTTTCCTATATATTTTATATACTTTTTATGTGTATCTTGTTTCAGATTCTTAGAAAGTCCTCCAAAGTTGATGATTTTTTACTGACTTACTTCTGCCCTATGTATAAATATCTTTCTCTTTGATAGGATGGCTCTTTTTCTCTGTTACATCACACCTTTATCTCTTCCTGGAAAGAGCTAGGAGAACAAATATCTCTTCAGGAAGGAGGAGTTATGCATGGTAACAAAAAGTAAGAGACTGTAAAAGTTAGCACTACATGTTTTTGGAGACTGATTTGGGAAAGGTAGAAGATCAGCCTTTAGTCACTTTTGAATCTAAAACCCTGGAAAGATAGTGTATGAGGAAAAATACTCTTAATGACATCCCAGTGGAAGTTTATTAAATGCTATTAAAAAAAGACTTTTATCAATTTGCTCTAGAAAAATTTAGTGTCCAAATATTTCCTTCTACCTCTCTCCAATTCCCTTTATTATTCTGAATATCTTACAATAGTGTGTTACAATTGTTACATTAACTGAGAAGACACTTATATGTTACTATTAACTAAAGTACAGTTTTTCTTAAGACTATATTTTGTTTTATACATTCTATGGATTTTGACAAAAATTTTATAATGCTTGTTCACAATTACATTATCATGCAGAACGACTTCATTGCCCTGAAAATCTAGGGTTTTGCCACTTGGCAACCATTAATATTTTTACTGTTTCTATAATTTATGCCTTTTCCAGAATATCATATAGTTGGAATCACCCGGATGTGGTCTTTTCACATTGGCTTCATTCACTTAGGAATATTCATTTGGGATCGTTCATGTCATTTCATGGCTTAGTAGCTCATTTCTTTTTATTTCTGATTAATATGTCATTGTACATAGATGTACATAGATGTACCAGTTTACCCATCTACCTATTCAAGCACTGGTTTATAAATAAAACTTTATTTCTAGGCTCTTTAGTGAACTACAGACCCTGGCACTTATGGCAGGGTACAGTCTGACTGCTTCACGAAATATGTAGTTGTATATTTTGTATGCTATTATTTCTCTCAGCATTTTTTTCCATCCCTACTTGCTTATCAACTTCAGTTATCTGAGTCTCTGTTTCAATCTTTCTCAGGCCTACTTTCCCTGCCAGAGCTGGATCACCATAACTGTGTCACCGTCAACACTGTGCTGTGAGAGTTTTTTCCTTTGTTGACCAGCAGTCCTCAGTAGACTGAAAAATGGACCATTGTTGGGTTCCTAAATGTAGATAATGGGTTAGTTAGTGTGTCTTTGCTTCTTCCCAGGTATTCCATTTTAACAAGATATTCTATGAGCTTCTATGCTTTAACTCTAAGGAACAATTTATTTTACAGTCCTGCTATCACACATTTGTGCTAATAATGAAATATTCGAGGTTAGACACACTTTTGGGGAACCTCATATTTCACTCAGAGCTATCTACTCTGCTGAAACATAAACCCTATCAGGGAAATATAAACAATAGTATCCTAGAGACCTGGGAATGTTAATTTACCTACATTATGTAGTGCCCAGGGAGTAGTGTGAGACCCTGCCAGTATAAAGTCAAATAAAGAAAATTTATTAAGTGGAAATAATTTCACCAGGTTAGAGACAAAATTCTACTCTAAAATTTTTGCTAGAGTTCTACATCTTATATCAGAAACCTAAGAATCCATTAAAATCCCCCTAGAGTAGGTATTTCTAAATAATTTGCTTACTAGGAACACGCTGTGTTTATTCTTACAAAAGACTGTTTTGCCCAATGGTTGTATCCTAAATTGGGGACATTAAAAAAAAATTGAATCAGTGTTTCTACAAGCTTTTAATGCTTCTTAACATTGTTTTTTCTAGGAAATATAGGTACCACTGCCATTTCCTGTCACCTACTCTTTACAGAAGCACTTGACCTTTTGACCTCTTTAAAAAGAAAATAGTCACTCTTTCCTTTTGCCTCTCATCCAGAAAGGTGGACTTTCTACTTTCTCCTATCCCGTCAGGTCACTAATGGTTAGTTCTGCCATCATTCTCATGAGTTATTCATCCTGTGTTTGGTGAAAAACAAATATTTACTGAGCCCAAGTATTTATAAGGTGCTGTGCTAGAAATTTGCTGAATCAAAAAAAAAAAAAAAAAAAATCATTCCTTCTCTGAATGGTTCTAAAAATCTATTGAGAAAGCAAAATGCACACAAGGCAACTAAGCTATTCTTATACATGAGAGATTGGCAAACTACAGCCCATGAGCTGGCCCATGACCTGTTTTTATATGGCCCTTGAGCTAAGGAAGATTTTTATACTTTTAAAGGGTTATCAAAAACAAAAACAACAATATGTGACAGAGACCTAGTGACCACCTAGCATAAAATATTCACTATCTGTCCATGTTTTTATTTTTTTAAGTTTGCTTACTCATGCTCTATGTATATCTGTTGGTAACTAAATGACATAGCCCATATCTAAGGCCAAATATTGGATAATGTTTTCATGGTCACTATGTGACACAAGTTGCTCAACCTCCCCCTGACATGTTTTCAATTGTTACACATGTTCCTCTGTATCATGAGAGAAAAGTTTAGTTGGCCTTGAGGTAACTTCTAGAGCTACTTTTGCAGAGGAACAATTCTAGCAGAAAGTAATTACACTCTTGCTCTATACCGTCTAAAGCATAGAACCTGGATAAAGTCATGCTCTTCAATATTTGTGAAAAGGGAAATTCTCAGTGAGACCTCTCTACATCCTGCCAGGCCAGGCAGGAGCCCAAAGGATTGGCACTAAGCCACCAGACCCCATATGCCCTGTCAGCCATTTTCTAGGCACTAGGCTTCTGGATTCATTCTATGACAAACCCAGAATTTCTGCTCTTGCTCACCAGTGTGATCCTTACCACCAAAGTAAGATGGCTTCTACTCAAATCTGGTTGCCTAAGAAATGTTGGCTTGCAAAAGTTTATAACTTTATATGGATTATTCAATGCTTAAAATTCAGAAAATTTCATGTAATATATTAACACCCACTATGGCTCTAATTGGTTGGAGCTGAGTCACAACTTCCCTATTAGCAAAACCATGGGCTCTTCAAACATTGTATTACCCATTTCCTGTTGTCTTTCAGATCCTGAGGCTTCCTGTCTATCATCACAGATTATCAAAATGAAGCCTGCCTCCTCACTTGTTTAGTTACTTCCTCAACCTCTAATTGCTTGAATTTGAAATTCTGTTTAAATCCCCAAGGAGCAAAAGAGCCAGTTCACACCCACTCTGATGGTGGTTACCAAAGAAACACAAACACCCCTTGTTGGTGAGTATGTGGGGAAACTACAACATTTGGGCACTACTGGTAGGGATACAAAGTGGTGCAGCTATTATGAAAGCAGTATGGTAGCTCCTCAAAACATTAAAAATAGACTTTACCATATGACCCAGTGAATCCATCTTTTGTTATAACTCCCAAAAAACTGACAGCTAGGACTTGGGCAAATATGTATACATGTATGTTCATAATGGCCTTATTTGCAATAGGTAAAAATTAGAAGCAACCTAAGAGTCTATCACAAGAGGAACAGATAAGCAGTATGATGTACACACATACAACAGAACATTATTTGGTATTAAGAAGGACATTCTCCTTCATGCCAGAATATATAGATTAACTTTGAAGACATTATGCTTTCATGAAATAAGCTAGACATGAAAGAACAAATGCTATGATTCCGCTGTACTTAAGAGTAATCAACATCAGAAATAGAAACTTTTGTGTTTTTTTACCACAATTTTAATGCAACAGTTCTCAGGGTTTATATTGCCTTCTTGAAAAGTAATGAATTTACCAGCTGTATGGTTTCAGGTCACAATTTTATTGTGATCACTTACAACAGAGACAAACGGAAAATTTTATGGGGTACCCAGCATTTCAGCTGAACACCAGAGAATGGGCAGAATTTTGAATAGTACAGGCACTGGAAACATTTGATGCAGGGAGAAGCCTATATAAAGAGCCAGAAGTTGATAAATAAATGGTGGGTTTGAGCACATAATCATGTTTGACAGGAGGAGAAGGTGAAAATATTAGACCAGTCAAAAAGGATAAACCTATGGAAAGTTTTGAGCACTTGCCTAAGAAATTTGAACTTCCATTTAGTAGACAATGAGAAACCATTATGTTTTGATAAGCAGAAGTCTTATTGAGACTTGATAAGTTGTATTACAGAAATATACATAACCGATGGAAATATGGATAGACTGCAATACAGAAGACTAATCAAAAAGCTATAGAAATGTTCAAGTCATGAGTTACTTAGGAGTAAGCTAAGATAGTGATGAAGGAAATTGAAGAGAATGAAAGTCCTGATATCAGACCAACAGGAGACTCTTAGAGCTCTTTATTACCTTACATTTGATGGCAACCCTATAATGATTTTAACTATAACAAGCGTTTTAAGATCAAATATTTAGCCCACATTTCTATTTAGAATCATTTATCCCTCTGCCTTTTGGGTATTGGCATGTGAATGTCTTTCAGATTAATAATATTCATTCTTGAATTTGTAAACCTATTTAATCTCCAGATTTCTGATACTTAAACAAATAACATTTATGTTTTCCTCTTATTAGAAAAGTACCATATTCTTCACTGAACATTGGGAAACATCACAGTGCAAAAAACAAAATATTCTCTTAATTCTATTCCAATTAGGTTTTGGATAAATATATTTGATAACATATTTTTATACATATGGCTGACTTTTTAAATAAAAAATTAGCATTGAGCGTTTGCTGCCCAACATTGCAGAGGTCACACGCGTCACGCCTATCTACTTCCACCGTGGACATGAGGTGTGTGGCCTCTGCCTTGCTGGCCTTCCTTGGAGGCAACTCCTCCCTCAGCACCCATGACATCAAGAAGATCCTGGACAGCTTGGGCAAAGAGATAGAAGATGACAGGCCTGATAAGGTCATCGGCCGGCGAGCTGGATGGAGAAAACACTGAAGATGCAATCTCCCAGGGTACTGGCAAGCTTGTCGCTGTGCCCCTTGGTGGGGCTGTGACCTTCTCTGCTGCCCCTGGTTCTGTACCTCCCGCTGCTGGTTCTGCCAAGGCTGCAGCAGAGAAGAAACAAGAGAAGGAGGAGTCCAAGGAGTCTGGTGATGACATGGAATTTAGCCTGTTTGATTATATTCCTTCCCCTCTGCAAATAAAGCCTTTGCATGCATCATATGTTGAAAGAAAGAAAGAAAGAAAGAAAGAAAGAAAGAAAGAAAGAAAGAGAAAGAGAAAGAGAAATTAGCATTGAACTCTTTATGCTATTTTGTAACTTTTATTTTGGTGACCTATCATTTTCATGTCAATTATTGGTCATGTGATCTTGAGTAAATCAATCCTGCCTTATACTATTTTCTTAACTTAAAAATGAGGGAGTTATGGCTTAGCTGACTGGATTATTGTGGGCAGGAGTTTCTAAACTTTATTATATGTTAGATTCACCTAGAGACCTTTTCAAGCCTCCAAACACTGATCACATCTCAGAGTCTCAGGTGGGAGATAGGCATCAGTAATTTCTAAATCTCTTAAAGTGATCCCAATTTACAACAAAGTAAAGAAATACAATTTGTATGATTTAAATGACATAAAATGAACCTGGCATCAAACAATGTTTCTCATTTATTAAATGTCTACTAGCATTAGCATTCTGTGTTCATCTTTTCATTTAACTCTTATTACTTCCCTATTAGGTTTCATGTCACATGTAGTAGGAACCAAATCTTAGACTGATTGAAAAATTTACTTAGTGTCACATAGCTTGTAATTAAGGAACCATGATTCAAATCCAGGCCAGCCAGACTAAATCCACACTACTTCACTATACTAAGCTGCAGAAATATTACTATTCTCTTTTTTTTTTTTGCTAACTTTTCCAATCCTGTCTAACCCATTATATCATAATACCTTTCTGACTGAAGTGTATATTAACAAAATTTACATCTGCATTTTATGGGTTTCTATTTATATCATCTGAAAATTTACTAGCTCACAGTTTTAGCCAAAGAAAATAAGGTTAGCTTGTGATAAAATTATGCATCTCTACCTGATATGATAACTGTACTTAAAATGTGGGGTTTATCCTTTTATCCATAATAATGAACAGATAAGAAGCGGTATTAATGGATTACACTTGAAGCCTAGTTCAACCATCCTTTCAATATATAAAATTACTATCAGACAATCTGTAGTGGCTTAAAGCAAACTAATTACTACCATTAGAAAACTTACCACACATGTATATACATTTTATTTACAATATAATTGTTTTGCAGTAGACCAAATTCCTAGCTGCACTGTAGTTTTAATAGGGCTTTAATCCTGACTCTTCTACTGAGCTGTTAGTACAGGACTTCCATCTGTGGATATTTAAGAATTCTGTCAATTTTTATCATTTAGTAAGACACAGTCAAATTATTTCCATAACTTTGGAAGTTACTCATTCCACACTTTCTTTATTATTTTTTGGCATTTGAGGCTATTTTATTGCTCTGACCAAATGTCTATGTCTTGATAGCAAAAACATTTGCTTTTATCTTGTCTTTACATGGTATTTTTGGAAGAACAAATTGACAATTCTCATGAATGATTCTGAGTTAGTAGAGCAGCATCTGCTCTTCGTCTTTTGAAGAGCAGAATAGCTCTTCCTCTTTTGAAGATCACTGAAACGAAATTTATCATTTTAAAAGAAAATCATTGCCCTATGGGAGGTGTCAGAAAATAAATCCAGTGTCAAAGTCTTGAGTACTCACTCAGAAAACCTAAAATCATTAGCATGTAGTTGGTAGATGCTAGCAAATACTATCCACACCAATAATGTATTTCCATAAACGTGACTCCTGAACTAGCCTGCCTTGTTTTAACTTATTTATTTGGGTCTTGACACTTGTCTTTAACAATTTGATATCCAGGATGAACTCTCTTCAAAAATTTTAAATACTGAGGAGACAAAGTCATGCATTCATTGCATTTGAAAGTACATTCAACCTAAAATTGGTAAATAAAATACTTTTCAAAGGAATTATCATTACTTAGTAGTAATACATGGGCTTATTTTTTCATTGTGGATTTTTTCATTCAATTTATTTTACTTTTAGCATTCCTTTAATGGTTCATTTTTGTTTTATATGTACTTTATTGACTGATTTTTTAAAAGATGCATCTATCATTAAGGATTGTTGAGAATATGCTCAAAAATGTTAAAATGCTAGGCTTAGTAAAATTACAACAGGCAACATAGCCAGATTGAGAAATATCTTGCCAAATAGTAATTCTCAGCAAGCCATTTGGAAAGACTAAAAATTTTAGGTGGTTAATACCTTGATAGAAAATGTATTTTCTTCCCCCTTTCTTTTTTCAACATTAATGTCCTTGTATACATATTAAATTCTATATAGCTACAATTCAAAACATTCCTGGCATTTGTATGCAATTGTATATAAATGTTTGTCTTCAGAGAATCAGTAAGTGGGAAGAAGTTCTCAACAGCATGAACTATCTTTAGGAAATTAACTTACAATTACATTGTAACTACTGGGTTCTGAAACTGTGTGCATTTTTTTCAAAGAAGAGGTGAATAATTCTTTTAGTGACCAATCCCATGTCTTCCTGAGTTTTCCCTTGAGAGGAAAATATGTTAGTGTGACTATTACACTCAGGCTTTGTAACTGCCAGAAATGAAAAACTGCATTTTAGTTAATAAGGGAGTGTTGGAATGGGGAAAAATCTAGTAAAATACTCAGGGAATGCTTCCTAGGTGGTAAATTAAACAAAACAAAACAAAAACAGTTTTAAAGCAAGAAAAGACCAAAGAGAACATGAGGAAAGGGTTACCTGTTACATGAGTCATGAGCAGTCTATCCATTTGCCTGAAATGAAATGGAAAGGCATTATAATGAGCAAGATGGATCATTAGGGCACCTGTAGGGGTAGTAAAGAAGTTAAATTCTATCTAGTTTTATTTATTGAATTTTAAGAGGAATAACACGTTTTAACTTTGGTCTAAAAAACATCACTTTGACCACTAGATCGCACACTGGAGGAGGTAAGACTAATCAAAATGCTATTTAAAAACAGAGATGACCAGAACTGGCTCCGGAAGATAACTATGGAACAAAGCATGAAGGTTAAAGATTGATCATTTAAAAGCAGCACCAGGCATGGTGTTAGATATAAATTGTTTCTAACCATTAATGAATATAGAATTGTTTTTAGTCCGCCAATTCTAATATTCAGGGAAAAAGAGAAAAAGTTATAAAGGCATTAATAAGAACCCTGCTAAAGGTAAAAAAAAAAAATGATTTGGGTTGGGAGTATAGTTCTGATAGGGCACTTATCTAATATGCATAACACTCTGAATTTAATCCCTAATGCTGAAGCAAAAAGGAAAACCTTTATACCTTTTGAAAATAAACTATCTAACAAGATAATCTAGCATACCAAATCTTTTTGGAGAGAATCCATATGATCTGTCAATGCTATTGAGGCATTTGATAAATTGAAATTCATTAGCCATTCCAAAACAAGCCGAAAAATCTGGCAGCTAGTGTGGAGTCCAACTTGGTTGGTTTGACATCTACCAAGGGGATTGGTGGGGGCACATTTCTGAGCGTATCTGGGTGGGTCCTGGAGGCGTGGCTATGGGTTCTGTGTCTGGTCCTTCCATTCTTCTCCAGAAGCTTCCCTGCTGCCATGAAGTAAGCAGCTTTGCCACATCACACCTGCCTTCATCACTTCCTAGCTGCTCAGACAAAATATATGACACCCACACTTTAAAGGAGAAGAGGCTCATTTTGGTTTACCACTTTAGAAGCTTTTGTATGTGGTTGGCAGACTCAGACATCTAAGTGACATGGTGGAAGGGCTTACTGTGGAGGAAAGCTGCTTGTAACATGGCATCCAAGAAGCAGAGACAAAGGAGAAGCTGAGAGAGACACACCCTTCCAGGTCTTGCCCCCAGTGACTCGCATTTTCCCATCAGGCTCCACCTCCTATCAATATATTCAGCTACAGCATCTCCGTGATCCAGTCACCACAAACAAATGAGACTTTGGAGGGACATTTCAGGTCCAAACCATAAAAACGGTCCTCCACCATCATGTCTTTGTGTTAGGGCCCGTGGATCACAAACTGAAATCGTGAGCAAATTAAATCTCTGCTCCTTTAAATTATGGGTGTTGGATATTGTGTCTCAATGATGAGAAATCTGACTAATACAGACACTATTTAGGAATAAAAGAAAACTCTCTGGTGGGTCTCAGAAACCACAGGAGGAATGGTACGGGGAAGTTCACTCACTGCTATGGGACTGGTTTCCCAACCTGACCTGTGTGCGCTCAACCTGAGCCAATATTTGCCAATAGTCACCCATGGGGAGACCTTCAGCACCACTGGAATGTGGCCCAACGTGAAGCTCTCCTGTTGACTTCCAATTCAGAGCCCAGAGGCACTGGCTTAGCAGTCCTGCCCATCTACTTCTAGTGCTCAGAAGGCCAGTACTTGAGTTCCCCTAGTCAGACCAGGCATATCTCCTTCATGCCACGGCTGGAATATTTTACAGCTACATCTGAGTGTCTTCTTCCCTTTAGAAGAAAGTTTCCAGGGGTTTAACTCCACAGTTTTTCAACTTTGGTGTTAATTATGTTTGAGGCCTTTACTCACTAGATACCAGTAGTAGCACCTTCTTTCTTCCATCCTCCACTCTCTCCACCCAATTGTGAATACGAAAAATGTCTCTAGACAATGGCATTGTTCAAAAGACAGAAAGTCACCAAAATGAGAATTACTGGGATAGATGATAATGTAATGACTTTCATAATTTATTGATTTATATTATTGCATTTACCAATAAAGTCCAAGATGGGGGGGAGTAGAACTATCTATGGTTGTCAGCTCAAGCTGTTACTGAAAAATCCTATAGGTTGGCTGTGAAGTTGAAATTTATTTTATCATCTTTCTGAAGGTTAGACGTGAAATCAGGGTTCCAACATGGTCAAATTCTACCAGAGATATGGCTTGCAGATAAGTCACCTTTTTGCTGCGTCTTCATGTGGAGGAAAGGAAGAGGACACTGGTATCTCTCCTTCTTCCTGTGAGCATTCAAAGTCTATTAGACAGGACTCCACCATTATGACCTCATTTAACCTTAGTCATCTCCTGAAAGACTATCTTTAGTAAAGTCACATGAGTGTTAAAGAGCTTCAATATATGAAATTTGGGAAGACATAATTTAATTCCTAGAACTACCTAAATAAGATTTTAGAAAATTCTTTCCCCAAACCCAACAACAATTATTTTTACTGACTGTTTTTTATATCAATAATAAGACAGGGATTCCTGTTATCACTATTCTTCAAAACATATAGGAAATTGACAAGCTAGAAAATAAAAGAAGGAACTTAAATATGAGAAAGTAAAAGATAATACTAT
>PVJX010040386.1:0-15208 GCA_004027295.1 Dolichotis patagonum | reverse complement strand
AAAAGCGTAATTTCTATATCTTCTCTGAAAATTCAGGTGAATCCCTACACTGCATCCTCTTCCTAGAAAGTATACAAGATTGAATTGGAGACATGAAGTATTGTCAGAGTATTGTCACATTGCATGTCATACAAAAGGAAGCTAGATTAACTCTTGTGAACTTATATAGTAGCTAAATTTTACTGAATATTGATTACATGCCAAGTATTGTACTACATGTCCTATATATATAATATATATGTATATGTATATATGTATGTATATATATATATATATATATATATATATATATATATATATTACTCATAGGACACATATATTTTCATATATATATGGGTTGGGGATTTAGCTCAGTGGCACAAGTACCTGCCTGGCAAGCACAAGATCATGAGTTTGATCCCCAGTACAAAAAAAAAAAAACACTTTTCAGGGTAGATGCTAATATGGCCCCATTTTACATGGCTTAACAGGCCACTAACTGATGGAGCATGAGATCTGACCAGACAAGTTACCGGGAGCTCCTCTTTTAACCCTTTACTACACTGCTTCATCCTTGAAAGTCCTTAACAGTATCTATTTTTTAAATGATAAGCTTACATTGACCTTATTCTTAAAATTTTTAATACGTGAGTATCATATTCAACAAATAGCAAATAACGACATGGAAATCGCTATTGTTTGTTTCAGAATCTACAGTCCTAATATATCATCGTTGAATAATTATCTTACAGATACATGAGTACAATTTTTCTGCTTCTCACCTCGTTTGACTTGTTTTTTTAAAGCATAAAACAGAAGTCAAGACACTCCCAGCCAAAATGTCTCTGAAGATTTCTCTGTATCCTGAATGTCCACTGCAGAGAAAACAACAAGAGATAAGATAATTTAAACCAAAATAAAAACTGACATAGTCAAGGTTAAAATTAAGATAGTCATCTCCTTGGCAAAGTCTACTAAAATTTTTAAAGTTGGTTTTGCTTTTTGGTACTGGATATTGCAACCAGCACCTTGTACATGCAAAGCTCATAAACTGTATCCCAGCCCAAGCTGGAGAGATGTTATACTATAAAATCTGTTCATTTCTTCTCTAGATACATACTCTACAGAAAATTCTCCCCAGATATTCAATAACTAATGAACAGAAAAACTCAACAGGTGAAGTTTGGGCCTGCTCTGCTCCTAGAAATGGGGATTCTGCAGTTAGGAAGGGAAAGCTACCCAGGTTCTGCGTGAGGTGAAGGCACAACTAGGCGAAGTGTTTATAACGGGGAGCTGAGCTGGGTCGCTGAGTTCCGTCTCAAGAAAGGATGGAAAAAATTAGGCTCTTTACAACCCATGGCTGTAAGAACCTGAAGAATAATTACTTGATCTCATGAAGAATTAAATCAGTGTGCCCATAATTAGGGATGATCCCAGCATTACTGATTATGCCAGCATTACTGACAGACATGAGCTTTTTCATGGTACAACCTGATTCTGGGGTTAGTTTTAGGATTTCCTTTACTGTCAGGAGTAATAGAAGAATCACTTTCATTACTCTTCAAAAGTTTTCCTGCTCGCCTGTACTTGTATATAATTCAATAAAACCAGACAAAAAGCAATGAGGTACACAGTGTAGAATGGAAGAAATGAAAGTCTTTGTTTGCAGATAATATAGTTGTTTAGACAGTGATTCTACACACACCAGTTTACCTTATGATTTCTCTGTTGGCTAAACAACACACAAGTACAGTGACATAGTAGAAAGGAACATTCAATAATTTAAATGAAATAATTCTCTCTGAATTAGCATATATATGCAATGCAAGCCAACCAGTAAGGCAATGTAGTTCTTTGTAGAAGGATCAAGAGCCTCTGATAATGACGAAAACACTGAAGAAGAGAGATAAGGACCCTATCAGATGTGAAGAGACCTCACAGCTCTGGGAGCAATTAGAGGAGCATGGAATATGTACCAGTGTGAAAACTCGATATGGAGATGGCTGAGAAAACAAGGAGAGGATGGGTAATATAACATGCAGTGCTGAATTATGTTATTGGAAGTAGAGCTCTTCCTCATATATACAAATGAAAGTGAAATGTGAAAATTTTCAAATTGAGAATCAAACTTAGGCAAATATCTTTATGAAACTAAGTAGGAAAAGCAACTAACAAGATGTAAAATGTATAGACATAAGAAAAGACTGATAAATACGATTTCCTTAAAATTCAGAAAAAAGTGTTAAAATAGACACCACATCAACAAAGTTATAAAAAAGCATTCATAATCTAGAAGGTATTTGCAATGAATATCATGGAAAAATTTAACATGCATGACTTAAGCCAAATTAATAAGAAAGTAAGAGCTTAATAGAAAATGGACATGGGAAAGTTACAGGAAAGGAAGTTTGTGTGATTAATAAGCATAATCATGCTTAATGAGGTTCACTATTGCATACCTATCAATTGACCAAAATACAGAAATATAACATTACTAAGTGTTGACAAAATTGTGGAGAATCAGAATTTCTTTTTTCCTGGAGTACTAAAGATCAAACCCAGAGCCTCACAAAAACTAGGCAAGCGCTGTATCACTGAGCTATGTCCCCAGCCCTTTCTATTTTTGTTTTTTGAACAGGATCTTGCTAAGTTGCCAAGACTGGCCTGAAACTTGCGATCTTCCTGTCTCAGCTTCCTAAATTGCTGAGATTATGAATGTATTCATAAAGAATTTACATATCTTTGTTTTTCATCTTTTAAACTTCTGTTAATGGTATATATGGTAGTATATTACTCTGTAATATCATATTTTTAATACTCATATATGGTGATACAAATAGTCTAGTTCATTTTGTTTAACTTACTGTATTGAGAAAGTAATCTGTCCCTCCAAAGGATATGGGGGGGGTAATTAGTATGTAAATATATGCCTCAGAATAATAGACAAATTCACAACGGCACTTACTTTAGGGTGAGAGGTGCATGAGACCTTCAAATGTGGTAATGTTCCACTTTGACAACTCTGAAGCCAATCTGGCAAAATATTCAGCTTTCCCAAAGCTGGGTTGTCAATGATATTTTAAAATTAATACTACAAAGTAGACATTCAAACAGTGAGCCTGTTAACAGTTCTGCTCCATGATCTAACAAAAACAGTAATATTGTCATCCATCTTACACACTTAAACATACATGCAGTTATATCCTTCAGAGCACTTTCTTTTCCTCTCTTTTTACAGTCGCAATTACACATTTTGGGTTTCATTACTCCTACATTTCTTATTACTTTTTACACTAGAGACACAATGTGATATTTATAAATGATTCTTATTTATTTCACTAATGAAGATAGTCTCAAGTTGTCTCCATTTACCTATGAAAGCCTCAAGATCATGCTTTTTTCATAGCTGAGTAATATTCCATTGTATATTTTGTTTTAATTTTGTAACTTGAACAACTGTTTCCAAGATGACACAATGTAATCTATCAAGTAGTGATTTCTTAGTTTTTTTTGTTATTTTCTTTTTTTCCTTGGAATTCTGCATTGCTGCTACTGTTTTTTCTGTTTTGTTTTGTTTCTCTCTTTAAATAAAATTTAAAAAAATAAATAAAATAAAAATGAAATTAATACCACATAGTACTGCTTGTGTACTTGGCTGCATCTGAGTCCATACATACTTCTGAGAAAAAGAAGCCTTTTTCTTCTAAAAGGAAGTATTTTCCCTGCACAAACCATGGCAGTGAATCTCTAAATACTCAAGGGCTGTGGAAACTGTTCGAGGCAGGGTGCTTTAATCAGCATCTTCTGCTGGGAATCTTTCTTTTCTTTCATATTTCAGAGAATGCCAATAGAGTGAACGCAGTCATGTAGCTCTGCTTAGCGAGGGGTGAACCGCAGAACCTGAGAACCACAGGCTTTTTAAAAGCAGCATTTCCATTTTGAACTAAAGAACCCCTTGTTTCCCTGATGAATGTGATGTGGCATTTTCTGATTGGCAAGTGACCCAAAGAAAGTAGACAGCGAATGCTCGCGTCACAGGCCAACTTCGTAATTAAGTGGAGCTTTGTTTGTGCCTTAATTGCACTGCTTGGAAGCTGAGTCCTTCATTTCCCAATCATGTCTGCATTTTTACTTGACTATGTAAGAACGAGGAAGAAGAGGTTTGTCTCCAAAGCAACGTGCACTGGGAAGAATTGTTTGGTTGGAACAGCAGTAGAATGTTGATCCTGTTATTTAGCCCATATTCCCCCCAGGAAAATGCTGAGCCTTCCGGCTATCTGAGCATTGGAACGGTTTGTCTTTGCAGCCATACTGCTCATCTGAGCTTGCTCTCTAAGCTTCCTTACCTCATCCACAAGAAGACTAACATAAGTGTCTAACTCCTTCCCAGATCTCTAAGTATATAGATGCAATGTGCTAACCAGGTTGCCTCTGACACTGCCACTCAAGACTATTAGAAAGTTCAAAACTAAGGCTGAAAACTGTTCTACCGGTCTAAGACTACAGTCCTGGAAGCAGGGATAAGGAAACCCAGCTTTAGAGTCAGCTGTGTGGCGTGTGATGTCCCTTTACTTTACAGGCACGTGACGCTTCCTTCCTGGAGTGGCAAGTGAAGGGCGGGCTAGGAGACTGCCTGTGGCCGACCAAAGCTTGAACTTCTCACAAAGACAAAATCGGCACAAGCCCACACTCCGTGTCTGGTGAGCACTGGGTTCCCAGTGTACCCTTGATGATTTCCAAAGTGTGATTGTCCTGACGACTGTGCAGGGCTGGGCAGAGGATGAGCTGTCACCATCACTCTTCCAACTCAGCACACCAGTCTGTGCAGGAAGAAAACTTGGTTCCACCCGAGGGCAAATGGCTTCCAGCACCACTGAGCTCAGAGATCCAGTCTGCTGCTGAGTGATTCTAGAAACAGTGCCTGTGCTGCGGTGCACACAGGGGCTGATGGAGCTTCACGGCACAGGTGTGGCTGTGGCAGAGGTCAGACAGAAACGGCCGCTTGGCATTTCTGCTTCAGTTAGATGCAGTTGTACTTTTTATGACCTCAGATATTAAAGAGGCCCATAGAAATTCATTTGCCTGGGACTTCTCTCTGTAGCCCCAAATGATACCCATATTAGGATGGATTTAGATAGTGCCCTATAAATGAAATATTGCTTGGCCCCCCATTTCTTTAGCTTTCAAAATTATTTCTGTAAACCCAGAATGTACCAAAAGGTGCACAAAAGCTGGAGCCAAAAGTTTGGGTCCATGCTTTGCGCCACCTTTTGACAGGGCTGGGTCATCGTCCTCCTCCTCTCCCTTCCCATCCCCTTGACGTCAGCCCTAACTTCCTGCCTCCTGAAACGCTCTCTTCTGAGGATTAATCAGGTGGTTTTGAGACAAAAGAAATGGAAAACAAGTGGTACACAGCAGAAGCTTCTGCATTTCCAGGAAAATAGGGAAGAAAATTGGATATAATGGGTTAAGCATGCAGTTACCTGGAATGATGGGGAACTGTAGAAGAAAAGAGGTCATCTCTACTCTGAGCAGTATGCTGTCATGTGACAAGCTGGTTGGTAATGTAAGTGTCTTAAAAGTACCATGTAATAGTATCATATAATGTATGAAACTTTAATGTCAATAGCGTTTTCCTTAATTGAGACACAAATTAATGCATCTGTGCATTTCCATATTATCACACATCTGCACATATGCAGATGTGTGATAATATGGAATTCTGTATTTCCTAGAATTTAAGAATAAGCAGAGTAGTCTGCAGAGGAACATGTTCAGGAGATTTCTAAAAATGAAATGGGATTTTTTAGAAATTCTTTTCAGTCATGGGGAAAGGGCCTTATTTTGGTAAGCATTCTCCAGAGTCAGAACTGGTAGGACATTTAGAGAGATGTAAGAAAAAGACTTACTCTCAGGACTAGCTCACTTCACGATGGTGGTGGAGAAGACCCACCATAGCCATCTGCAAGGCAGAGCATCTGGAAAGTTCACTGCATGGCTCAGTCCAAGTCCGAAGGGCTCAGGACTAAGGAAGCTGGTGGCATAGGACCCAGGCAGAGAGGGAAGAGGGGGGTAGAGGGAGTCCTGGAGAGCCTGGAGCTTGGATGTCCAAGGGCAGGGGAGAGCACCCTGGCTGCAGCCCCCCTTTCTGTTCCAGCTGGACCCCAGGACATTGAAGGGTGCCTGGCCACATTGAGGGAGGCTCTTCTGCACTCAGTTCACTGACCCTGGCATGGATGCTCCAGAAACCCTCCCACAGGAGCTCCTGGGGCAGCCCAATCATTCCAGTGACCCACAAACTAGCCTGGGTTTCTCAGACATCCGGAAGGACCACTTTTCTCTGAATAGTGGATTCCATATTATCACACATCAAAATGGAGTAATTTTATTTTCACAGGACCCAGGCATCCTTCTCATGAACACTTCCCTGAGCCCCACCGCAAAGCTCCTCCCGCACCCCATAAGCAATCCATGGGTTCATGGGTCCCACGTGGGCCCTCGTCTCCTGTGTGCCGCTCTTTCCTTTCATGTTGGCTCGGCTCAAGGACAGTATGCAAACACAGTTCACAGGCTGGGAGGAAATTGTTGGCCCTGTTTTTCAGCGAATAAATGAGGCTCTGCCTGCTGGCTGCATTCAGTTAGTGACAAAGGATGGGCGATGAGTGGAACATTCTAGAATATCACCCAACAAGCTTTCTAGGAAGTTAGAAGCACTGTCTGTCCTGTCCACAGTGGCCGCTAGCCCTCTTTGGCTATTGAGTTTTAGAAATGGTGACAAATATGACTGAAGAACTGGTTTTTAAATTGTGCAAGATTAATGATGTTGATGATTTAAGCTTATTTTAAAATCCCAAAATAATGACAATAGCACCCATTACTACCAATGTTGACTGAGAGGACAACTAGAAAGAATGAGTGAATTTATTGACTTCTATGTTCCTCCTGTAAGAGAATACTAGATAGCAATCTAAAACTATCATCTGTTCGGGATGATGGTAACAGTATGGGGAAGTTCTTACTGATAAATTGTAGTATAGCCAAAGAGCACTGCACACCCGGACTTGCTTACGAGCTTTATAATCCTGGCCCATCCCTAACCTGCTGTACCTTACATCAACAGTAAGACTGGAGCATCAATAATGGCCATCAATAACTTCATGAGGTTATTAATCCATATCATGTATTTAGAACAGTGCCTCAGTTATCTTAAGTAATAAGTGTGTATCTTAAGTAATACAGTGTTTATTTACATTACATTGGTGGTACTCACTCCATATTACTGTTTATTGATTGTTGCATTTCTTTTTGATAATGATTCAGTTCTATTTGTGAATCAAAAAATATTCTCCATGTAGTTTCGTGTTTTGAAAATAAAACATACAATTAAAATAATAAGTGTTCCACAAATCTTAGCTGTTATCCTCTTTGAAGAGTCATTGACCTCAAGTCCGCAAGACAGCTCCATCTCTCCATGAGGCCTGGCATCTCATATGCCTGATTTCTTTCTCTCAAAGGACTTCAGTCACTGCAGGAGCCAGTGATGTTTGTGGAGGCTAAGAAAGCTTGACATTTAACGAACATCAAGTGACGTCTTATCCAAAGACTCTCAGTGGTAATGGTCAATTAGTTTTTCAAAGGACTGACAACAGAATTCCTCTACTTCTGTTTCAGTATAAGCCCTCCACTAGCAAAGTTCCCACAGTGAGCACCTTCTTTCACTGAGGGAAAACCCTGCCTGAGATTTAATCCATTTCCACCAGACAGGCTGATGGAGACAAGGAAAAATTTAATGGGGTTATAAATTCCTCAAGAAATATTCATTGTTGAAATATGATCATAAAATTAATTTTTCCACAATTGAAACTCAAGTGTTTTTTTTAAAATACTGCCTTAAAAAGGTTTCAAATAGAAAATTGAAAAATAGAAAAAAACACAATTCTAAAAATGATTTTGTTCACGTTTTCTCAAATTTTTATCTCCCATCATTTTCCACCTCCAAACTATTACTATCGAAAACCTTTGTGGGATTAGGGCTGAACTTAGTGGCTGGGCACTTGCCCGGCAGGGGTAAGACCCCGTGATAGATTGCCAACACTGCAAAATCGAAGAAACAAACAAGCAAACAAGCACATCTTAGTATTAGAAAATAAGCAAAGCATACTATGGAACTCAACAAAGCTGTCATTATAGACAGCTACAAATTCTAGAGAAGAAATCTGATCTATGAAGAAATGTCTTTTTAGGAAATTTTAAAAGATATTTTCCTACTCTTTATCCATTAGAAAATGACTTCAGTTCAGTAGCCCTTAGGGTGAACTCGAGTTTATCTGTCTCTGTGTACCTCTCTCTTCCTGCCCTCTAGCCTCCCCTTTTCTCCTTAATTTTAACTCCTTCCTCCCTGTTTTCCATCCAGGGATCTCCCCCAAAGGAACATTGATTGGGATGAGAGGAAACTTGGATATTCTTCCTTTCCTCTGCCCTCAGGGCCTTTCAGCTGGTTCCTCTATTTAAAATCAATGATCGGCAACAACCTGGTGATCCCCAAGATCCCTTCGGGCACCAGCGTTCTGTGCACTCACTCTTTTTAAAAGACCTTTTAGCTGCACTTTATTAGCTAATCTGGGAATCGTCCGTGTCTGTCCTTGGAGCACTGTCTTTCTCTTGCAACCAGATCTGCTTCCCGTGGAGCCCAACCCACGCAATTAGGAATCCCTTCTTTTGGACTTTCTCTTCCTAGGGCTGTATGGCCTCTTAATGCAAGGTACCTTTGTGTCTCGTGAGAGGAGCAGGGTCCGAGGTGGAGAGGACTAAGTGCTGGCATTGGGTGACTTCTGTACAACTGAGCTGCCTAAAATGGGAAGGGAGA
The DNA here is from genome assembly GCA_004027295.1 of Dolichotis patagonum. Classification (NCBI taxonomy): domain Eukaryota; kingdom Metazoa; phylum Chordata; class Mammalia; order Rodentia; family Caviidae; genus Dolichotis; species Dolichotis patagonum. Next base: position 6,363 of record PVJX010040386.1, on the reverse strand, counting down.
CTACACTGTTTAATAGTTTTCAGTGTCAGATGCCTGGTAGAGGGATTACAACAAAAAACGAATAAACAAATAAAGCTGCCTTTTGTTTATACAAGTGGACTCGAGTATGCTTTGGGAATTTGAAGACACCCAGAGGTAATGTCAGAAAGGTTGAGGGACCCATTCAAGTCCAGATACAGAAAAAAGAGAGCCTTGCGTAGTGCCTCCCTGACTCCCAGCTCAGTGTCACCCTAGCCTTCAGAGGCAAGGGAATCCCTCTCCTGTGACTGGTACCATTTCCTGCGGTGAGGTTCCTGTCTGGCTTCCCCTCCATCAACCCAGGTCTTACACTCTGGCTGCCCTGCCTCCGTCGAGCTCTGTCCCCAGATGCTCTCCGGAAGTCTTCCCTGGCTGTCAGACCTGTCCTGCAGTCACAGTTTATGGCTTGCTAGCAAGTGCTGCCACATCCTAGGAGCCTGGATGACTATGTTCTCACTTTGTCCCAGCCCTGAAGCTGAGGCAGTCCCCTCTCTGGGGCCCTGGTCCAACACTGTCTGCTTCTGGCGTCTGTGCCACTGTGAGAAGAGTGTGAATAACAACCACCATAGACCCACAAATTCTAAGTGGCATCTGTGGCTGCCTGGCCTTGACCTAGGACTTAAGGTACAGTCAAATAGGGGGCAAGGGTGTGGTTCAGTGTAGGCCACTCCCATGGCCTGTGTCCAATCTCCAGCACTGAAAGAAAACATATACATAAATAAGCAAGGTGTTGTGTGTTAGGGCTGTAGGGTCATCAGAGGTCCCTGAAAACCTGCATCTTCTCCGGATATTTTCAACCTTAGGCCCTAACCTTGTTTTTTAGGTTTTGTATGTTTATTTTTTGTTTGTTTGTTTTTGTGCCCATTCAGCATCTTTTCTCGAGCACACAGCACACACTGCCAGCTTAACAAATGTGACTCAACGATAATGAAATTGGAGACTTTTCTGACTTTGAAGAATATTCCACTGTTAAGTGAAGACATTGTCATCTTTGTTTCTTTTTCATCTGTCTCCCTTTATGGAAAGCACTCATAACAGTAAATTCATGTTACACGATTAAAATGTTGTAAGTCATTTGATATATTGTCCCCAGATGGGACATGTAAAAGAGGATGTTTGCCCACAAATCCTCCAAAACTTAGCAAGCAAGTGGATAGGAAAAGCAATTTCCCAATTCTCTGAATGTAGCGCATTTTGCCAGTTCTCTTATTCAGTTCATGTGCTTGCAAAGCAGTTCTGCATCTCATTTGTTTTTATGCTACCCCACGAAGAACTGACAGACGAGTTCTAAATGTCTTCCTTTGCACGTGCCCTGGCGAAGAGAAGGTGAGGCCAGGGACCTCCCAGGAAGAACAGGTTTGTCAGGGCCAGGGTTGAATCCGGGATCCAGAGCTGGTGCAGTCAGTGTGTGTGTGTCTGTGTGTACATGTGTGTGATTTCGAGGTGTTCCCAAATCTTCTTCCAGACCTTCCTAGTCTTTTTTCTCTCTACTCCATGCACTTGATGGTTTCCTGAGCCCATCATGTAGTCATCCAGCCAACAATATTCTTTCACTTTTTTCTTCACTTTCTGCCCACTTCTGAGCCTATGCTGAAGAGCACCAGATGGCTAGACTCCCTCCCCATTCCTTCCAGAAAGTTCTGAGGCGGTGCACCTGGAAGTGAGCAGGACTCTGCTCCTATTGTCATTCTCAGGGAACCTGAAAGGAGACTGGGCAGAGGAAATCAGCCCAGCACAGTTACTACAGAGTAGTCGTAACAGAGTAGTAGAGAAACAAAATTCCTCCCTGCAGAGAGAGGACCCAGCAAGGCAGAGCGGGAGCTGAACTAGCTGGGCACCTGTGCTCCCTTGAGCCTGCCCTAGACATCAGCACACTTACCAGCTGGGCACCTCCCTCCTGTGCCTGTGCCACTGTCCTCAGAGGCCACGGGGTAGGAGTACGGTGAGCAAAAGCACAGGACATGCCTGGCCCTGAACACAGGGCAGCTTCCGAAAAGGAAAAAACTTGGGTTGTTCATAGGAAGGATTAAGGTGAAAGAAGGATTAACGGAGCTAATTGTGGTCTTCAAGAAACGAAAGTAATAATTACAAACTGCAGCCGTGTGCTAATAAAACTTTTAGAAATTAGGGGGGAAAAGCACAGAGTCTCACAGCTGTTTCCTTGCTGACTGTTCATGTAGCTTTGGAAACTCAGGCACATATAATGACAGTGTCACAGTGGGACGGGGTCTGACGCACCATCTGGTATGAGCCAGTGCCCTTGCTAACTGTGGTAGGGAAATGCACCTGCCTGGTAACACAGGGTTTCCTTCATCAGGCTGATACTGTTGTTGGGTGGAAGCTACAGCATGGGACTCAGGGCCATGAATGGGAACAAGAAGACAGCGGTCACCACCAGTGTGGGCTGCCATCGGCTATACCTAGACCCGTGACCAGTGGAGACCATCTGGACAGTCACCCACTACATGTGACATTTCAGTCAATGATGGGTCATATACATGGGGCAGCCCAGAAAATTACAACAGAGAGGAAAAGTCCTTATCACCCAGTGACATCAGAGCTATTTAAACACCGTGGCACAGCTCGTCAGTCGCACGCTGATGGTACTGCTCATGTCAACAAACCTTCTGCACTTTTAGGACTATAAAAGCAGAGCAGTACAATTCTGTATCAGCAAAGTTAACAAATTATGCATTGACTCTCCTATGCATTTCAACCATCATTTTGGAGTGTGCACCTTCTACTTACACATGCAAGTAAGTTTAGTGTAAGCCTGCATGTAACACGAGCAGAAGCCTCATATGTATGCTCTTGCCACTTCTCTTGATGCTTCAGCAGTCCACATGCAGGGACTGACTTACAGAACCTAGTTTTGTGTGAATATATCTTGTGATGTTCCCGCAGTGGTGAAATCACCTACAGTGCATGTCTCAGAACACGGCCCCAACTTGAAGCAAAGCATGACTGCTTCCCAGGGCCAGGAGAGAGACAGAATTCCATGTGGTCCCTCATCCCATGTGGTCCCAAATCCCATGTGAGTCTAAATCCCATGTGGAAGCCAGCTGGGGGGCCCTGCCACCCTGTGTAGGAAAATAAACCACAAATCAACAGCAGGAGATTTGCATTCAAGGAAGGAGATTCCTAGAATAGTTACCAATCTCATTATGGAACCAAGTGCGTCAAAACCAGATAATTTCATGTGTGCTGATCTCTGAAAAAGTCAGAGACAAAACACATGAATTAGCACATTCTGAGGGATTTACCAAAGCCTCTATATCAAACATGAATGTGTCTGTGGCTCTTTTTAAAGTCTGTAAACTCCCCTAAAAATATAACAAAGGCAATGCCAACAATGACCATAGCTTCACCCTTAACCCATCAGATGCTACAAAGCGCAACTTCCAACATTTCAGACTAAGGACCTCATTAAACACTGGGAAAGTCCTCAGAGGAGCGGGACTTGCCAGTTTCAGTAAGACTCAAGTGCAAATTCTATTTGGATGTGTGCAAGCCTGGACCTGTTTTTCCTTCTCTCCTTTCCTGGTACACTAGCCACCAGTTCTGGGCACACAACCCTCCTGGGGTTTGGAAGTCTGTGGAGAGATTTGCTTTTTTTATGACCATCAACATCCTCACACCAATCTTTCCAACTAATGATGGCCAATAAGTTATCTTTTTTGCATTTGTTTGTTTTGCAGTACTTGGTAATGAATGCAGGGTTTCACACTACATCCCCAGCCCCCTTTTCCTTTTGAGACAGAGTCTCACTAAGTTGCCCAGTCTGACCTGAAACTTGCAATTTTTCTGCCTCAGTCTCCCTACAATGCTAGTTTTACAGGAGTACACCACCTTGCCTAGCTACCACGGAGATTGTAGAAGTGGCTAAGTAGGGGGTGTCACAAGAACTTGTCTTTCGGGGAAGATTGCCATGATGAGCTTTGAAATGGCAGAAAATCCCAGACCATACCAGAGCACCGTGTACACCATGCAGCCCAGTTTGCACACAGCCTGCGGTCAAGTCAGCATCCCAGAGTGGGGGACAGGAATTCTCCGCAGTTCTCTCCAGCAGGCTCTATCAGCAGGGACAGGAGTCTTCTCGCCTTGAATTATGTAGGGTATTTTAATGGAAAGGTATGATAGAGCTCCTGTTTTTTTTTGTACCGGGGATTGAACTCATGACCTTGTGCTTGCCAGGCTATGATAGAGCTCTTGAACTAGTCCTCCTGTCTAATCAAAAATGTATCTCCTTTAACCAACGTTTTCCCCAACTCATTCACCTACCCAAACCCAAACCCTGTATACACTTTCTACTTTCTGCTTCTAGAATTTAACTTTGTTAAGACTCCATATGTAAGTGAGGTCATATGGTACATTGTTTTTCTTTGGCTGAATTATTTCATTTAGTATACATATTGCAAGTGATGATATTGCCTTTATTTTAAAGTCAAATAATGTCATCAGAGAAATGAAAATTGCAACCACAAATACCATCTCAAATCTATTATAACTATTATCAAAAGGGTGAGAAAGCTAAAAAGTGTTAGAGAAGATGTGGAGAAAAATGAACCCTTGAGCCCCTACTCATTAGTGGGGGTGTAAATTAATATAGAAGTTAAAGAAAACTTTATGAAGCTATCTCGAAGTCTTAAAAATAGATCTACTATGTAATGTTGCAAGCCCATTGCTGGGAGTGGATCCAAAGGATATGAATCTAATATGTCAAAGAACATGTGTGTTCCCATGTGCAGTGCAGCATTAATCACAAAAGGCAAACTGTGGAGTCAACATGAGGGTCCCAGTCCATTAGAACAAGGCTATGGAGCAGAAGGTGAGTGGTGGGTAAACAAGGGCAGCTTCACCTGTGTTCACAGCTGTCCCTATTGCTAGCATTACTGCCTCAGCTGCACTTCCTTTCAGATCAGTGGCAGGATTAGATTCTCACAGGAGCAGAATCCCCATTGTAAACTGTGTACAGGAGGGACATAGGTAGTTTGATGCTTATGAAAACCTAATGTCCTATGCTGTGAGGTGGAGCTGAGGCAGTGCTGTTAGTGCTGAGGAATAGCTGCAATGATAAACATTAGCATAGTGGTTTGATACACAGAGGCCCTAAGAAATCAATTGATGACAGATGCAGATAAGAATCTATCAGTGAATGGCAAGTGACAAGCCACATCTGATGACAGGTTTAAATCAGAGTCTAACACTTACTTTAGTGCATGTGTGCCCTGTTCATCATTTTTTAACACTTCTGTCCACACCTCTTTCCTGTACCATGCACTTGTCTCACTCAGTTTTGGTAGCCCCACAAGCTAACCCTTGCCAAAATGAGTGAAAAACAACTGCAACAGAAGACTCTAATACTGGCACCAAAAAGGAAGCTGCATTTGAAGTAAAATGCTGAGTCCTACATAAATTACAGATTTTTTGTAACAAGCAATTCACATTCTCCCATCCTGCTTTGCACAATATGTGGCAACTGGCTATCCAAGGAAACCATGAAACTTTCAACACTTCTTTGCCACATGGAGACCAAGCATCTTGCATAAAAAGACAAGTCTCTGAAATTTTTCAAAAGAAAAAAATGTAAACACAAAGAACAGAGGCAACAAGGAAGGTCACCACTGCACCAGATGCATCTTAATGGATAACTGTGTTACTAAAGATAAGAAGCTCTTTACTATTGGTGAAGAGTTGATCCTGCACTTGTGAACTTTTTTTTAGAAAAGACTGAAGTTCACAAGGTGGCACATGTTTCTCCTTTGGCTCACACTGCTGCACTGGCTGCACTGCTGAAATAGCAGAGGATATCGAGGCACAATGGTCGAAGCAGATTATTGAGTCTCCAAGGTACAGAATCTAAGTTGCTCAGTCTATTAACTTTGACAAGATGACAATGCTTGGTTTTTACGTGGTATATTTTTCAGGGTGACATGCACAAGGATGTGTTAGCGTGCTTTGGGTCAACACCAGTGCAGCAGAGTTACGCAAGTCTTTGAATGATTATATATCAGGAAATTGGAAGTGATCATTTCCTGTTGGTATATGTAAGGAAAGTGAGTGGTTTCCATGAGGAGATATTTTTCTGGTTTCACTACTCTGGTCAAAGAGATCAATTTTGAATGTGAATCTCCATACTGTCCTCTATAAAGAAACACTGGCTAGCTGCAAAGTGTCACCTCACCTTAACGACATTTTGAAAGATGTAATTTTAAAAAGCCACATTAAAATCTATGTCTGAAACTCATGTCTGTTCAGGCAGCTCTAAGAGGAAATGGACACGTGGAAGTGAGACGACTTTCAAAAGGCAGGTAACTGGCCAGAGTAGTTCCATAATAAGAGCCA
>PVJX010040385.1:0-15218 GCA_004027295.1 Dolichotis patagonum | reverse complement strand
TACATTCTTCTCTGCTTTATGAAACCTTGTATGATATACTTTGTTCTCCAGGCTTGCTTCTACTCCCTTTTCAGTTACTTTTGTTTTATACACTACCCTTCCACCACAGGGTAAAACCACTCTACCAAGGGGAAACACTGCATACAAACTCCTAATTTAAAATTAGTTCTTTTATATAACATAGAGTCTTCTCCTATGTTCAAAAGTATAAAATCAATATTTACCACAGTTTTTCAGTTTCTAAATTATGCTTGATGCTATTGTTATTGCTAATTTTATGACATTAGCTAGGTTATCATATCTGTTTTAGTCAGTTGTTCTCTCTTCTTTTATAATACTGGGAAGCTATGTGGTAATAACCTTACCACAGACCTACACCAAAGGACCAGGGACTGAGGCAAATAGACATCAACATGCCACCTTTAATTAATTGGAAAGATAGTATCTTTTAATGACACAAAACAAGTCTCCTACATACAGATGATAACCTTGAAGAACAGACTTTTCCTAGAAATGTCTCAATACTAGTAATATAGCTATCTACTACAGAAACTCGCAAGGATAATCACAGAAAACAAAATAAAAATGTTTTGAAATATAAATGACAAGATGAAGAAGCAAATGCAATCTCAGAGCTCTAGCCCACCCAGAATAAGAGACATAAACAAAGAAGAAGTTGGAAGACACACACATCAAATCTCTGAAATGATAGAAACCAAAGTAAAGAAACAAATGCATGAGGTACAAAGGAAATTGCATCATAATCTCTGAGGTAAGGAAAGAATTGTCAACATTTATAAAGGAAATGTTGAGCAAATCTAGAGTAGAGATAGATTTTTTAAAAAGATCATGATAGGAAGAGGGTGGGAAACTTGAATGATCAGTATAGGAGATAAATGGAAAACCAGTATCCAGGAGATTAAAAATTCCATTGAAGGCTGGTAAAACTTCTTGGATGTGGTGGAATTTGCCCCAGGTGAGTTCTGGGGGCCTGGGGAAAGTCAGAGACCTATGTTCCAGCTTTTGAGTTTCTGGAGATACTGGAATGCTGGACTGCATCCAGCAGATTACAGGGCCTCAGTCAACCACATTCAGCAGCCTGCTTTCAGTCCAGGAGGCAGGAACCTTGCACGAGGACACTGGGCTCAATTGGGTTGGCCTGGGGAAAACCTTGAGACCAGCACTGACAGCTGCTGAGTTCATATCCACACACCTAGGACAGGGGATTGTACCCCAGGGGTTTCTCTGGCCCCAGTTCTCCACACCCTGCTACAGCTTCTCAATTTAGGGAGCCAAGTACCTGCAGAGGAGCTGACACTGCTCCAGTAGCTGAGGGTGCAGAAGGAGATTTGCAACACACCCAGAGGAAGCTTTGGAACACCACTCAAACCAAGGAAATAAAGAAAAATGACAAAAGGAAAGACCAAAAGGCAGGCTCAAATCACCAGCCCATCCCAAGAAAGCCTGAGGGCCATGTACATAGAAGAAAATAGAAGCCATACACCTGAAATGACTGAAATGATATCAACTGAAAGAAAGAAGCAACTAGGGGAAGATATGGAGAAGTTCAAATTAGAAATAATTGCCCAGGTAAAAGAAGAAATGATAAAAGTAGTGAAAGAAATAGTTAACACATCTAGTGAAGACACAGCTAAAAAATTAGAGGAACAAAGCAAACAGATTGAATCCCTCAATGAACACTATAAGAAACAAGCAGAATACATAAAACAGATTGAAAGAGATATACAGGAAATCAAAAATTCTATTGAAAGCTGCCAAAACTGCCTCAATGAAAGTGAAGATAGAATTTCAGACCTTGAAGATAAGATCGCAGCTAGTGAACAGGAAAGGAAAGATCTTTAAAAATAATAAAGAATCAGGAAATAACAATTCAACAGCTACAAGATGATGCAAAGAAAAATAACATAAGATTAATAGGGATAAATGAAAAAGAAGGGGACAGCCCAAATGCTATCAAAAGGATGTTTACAGCAGTAATACCTGAAAACTTCCCAAATATGAGAATGGAAACTGACATTTGGATAAGTGAAGCATATAGAACTCCAAATAGCCATAACCAAAATAAAACTACACCTAGACACATAATAATCACCATCTCAGAAACCCACCATAAGAACAGAATACTAAAAGCTGTTAGAAAGAAAAGAGAGATCACCTCTAAAGGAAAACCTATTAGAATTACAGCAGACTTCTCAACACAAACAATGAAGTCAAGAAGAGCATGGAGTGAAGTATTTCAGATCCTAAAGGAAAACCACTTCCAACCCAGACTGACGTACCCTGCAAAACTGTCCTTCAAAATGGATGGAGAAATAAGATACTTCTATGACAAAGAACAGCTGAAAAACTTTTTGAACACCAAACCAACCCTACACAGAATACTGAAAGACATTTTAGATACACAAAGGATAAAACCACCAACCAAGGCAGACAATTAAATAGAATGGAAAGCTGAAGATACAACAGCAGAAAGATAACATGTCAACAATAAACCAATATATAACAGTTATAACCATTAATGTAAAAGGCCTCAACTCACCAATCAAAAGAAACAGACTGGCAGAATGGATCAAGGAACAACATCAAACCATACGCTGTCTACAAGAAACTCATCTTACCCAAACGGAAAGCTATAGACTGAAAGTCAAAGGATGGAAAACAATACTTCATGCAACAGGAAACTAAAAAAAAAGTGGGAGTATCAATCCTGTTTGCAGACAATGTGAACTTCAAACCAAGAATGATCCAAAGAGATAAATAAGGTCACTACGTACTAGTCAGGGGAAAACTTCAAGAGGAAGAGATAACAATCTTAAATATATATGCACCAAATTCCAGAGCACCCAGCTATACAAAGCAAATAAAACAGAAATGAAAAGTCAAATAAGCAATAACACAATTATAACAGGAGAGTTTAACACACCATTGACCCAAAGGGACAGATCAACTAGACAGAAAATCAGCAAAGACATAACAGAACTGAATTACACCTGTGAACAAATGGACTTGATAGATCTATATAGAGTTTTCCATCCAACAATATCAGAATATACCTTCTTCTCAGCATTACATGGGACATTCACTAAAATAGAGCATATACTACCCACAGAACATGTTTAAGTAAGTGCAAAATAATTGAAATTATGCCATGCATGTTATCAGATCATAGTGCGATGAAATTAGAAATTAACAATAAAAGCAACTGGAAAAACCTCATAAACACATGGAAGTTGAGTAATACACTGAGCAATCAGTGGGTCATGGAGGAAATTAAAGAAGAAATTAAACAATATCTACAAGCAAATGAAAATACAAACACAACTTACCAGAATTTGTGGGATGCAATGAAAGCAATCCTCAGAGGAAAATTTATTGCACTGAGTTCCCACATCAGAAAGACAGAACGAACACAAATAAACAACCTGATGCCACAACTCAAACATCTCGAAAAAGAAGAGCAAGTCAAGACCAAAGCCAAAGAAGGGAGGAAATTATAAGGATTACAGCATTATAGGATAATGCATTATAGGATAATTATAGGATAATGCAATAGAGACTAAGAAAACAGCACAAAGGATCAATGAATCAAAGAGTTGGTTCTTTGAAAGAATAAACACAATTGATAAGCCCCTGGCCAACCTTATTAAAAAAAGGGAAGGAAGAACTCAAATTCATGCAATAAGGAATGAAAAAGGTGAAATTACTACAGACTCAGTGGAAATACAGAAGGTCATCAACACCTATTTTGAAAACTTCTACTCTCATAGGTTCGATAACACTGAAGAAATGGACAGATTCCTAGATATATATGAACTACCAAAGCTGGATCAGGAAGATGTAAAACTACTGAATAACCCAATTTCTACTACTGAAATTGAAAATGTAATTAAGTCCTTGCCTACAAAGAAGAGTCCGGGCCCAGATGGATTCACTGCATAATTCTACAGGAAATACAAAGAAGACTTAATTCCGACACTCCTCAAACTCTTCAATGAAATTGCAAGGGAAGCAATTCTTCCTAAGTCATTCCTGGAAGCAAATATTACTCTAGTACCAAAACTAGAGAAAGACCCAACTAAAAAAGAGAACTATAGGCCAATCTCCCTAATGAACATAGATGTGAAAATTCTCAATAAAACATTAGCAAACAGCATACAGCAAATCGTCAAGATTATTCACCCCGACAAAATGGGACTCATCACATGAATGCAGGGATTGTTCAACATATGTAAATCAATAAATGTAATCCACCATATCAATACAGCCAAAAGTAAGAACCACATGATAATCTCTATAGATAGAGAAAAAGCTTTTGATAAGGTCCAACACTCATTCATGATAAGAATCTTACAGAGAATTAGAATAGATGGTCTTTACATCACTATGATAAAGGCTATCTATGAAAAACCTACAGCCAGTATCATATTAAATGGACATAAACTGAAAGCCATTACCTTAAAATGAGGTACAAGACAAGGATGTCCCCTATCACCACTCCTATTCAACATAGTACTGGAAATAATAGCCAGAGCAATTAGACAAGAGAGAAATAAAAGGAGTAAAGATAGGAAAAGAAGAAGTTAAATTATCATTATTTGCAGATGACATGATACTTTACATAGAAGACCACCAAAACTCCATTTAAAACCTCCTAGATATAATAAATAAATTCAGCAATGTAGCTGGATACAAAGTCAATACTCAAAAATCAATAGCATTCCTATGTACTAACAACAAAAATACTGAGAGGGAAGTAAGAGAAGCCACACCATTCACACTAGCATCCAATGCAATTAAATACTTAGGAATTAATCTCATGAAAGATGTAAAACAGTCATACAAGGAAAATTATAACAAATAATTCTAATTTAAATTATAATAGAAAATTATAAAAAAGGAAATTGAAGAGGACCTAAGAAAACGGAAAGACATGCCCTCTTCATGGATAGGAAGAACAAACCTTGTGAAAATGGCCATTCTCCCAAAATTACTATAGAGATTCAATGCAATCCCAATCAAAATACCACTAACATACCCCATAGATCTAGAGAAATCACTCCTAAAATTCATCTGGAACCAGAAGAGACCTAGAATAGCAAAGGAAATTCTAAGCAGCAAAGGCAAGGCAGGAGGCATCACAATCCCTGATTTGAAATTATACTACAAAGCTACAGTAATAAAATCAACATGGTACTGGAATAAAAACAGGCCTGAAGATCAATGGAATATATTGGAAGATACAACCACAAACACAAACCCACTCCACCACATTATCTTTGATAAAGGGGCCAAACATGTTTGCTGGAAGAATGATAGTCTCTTCAACAAATGGTGCTGGAAAAATTGGCTATCCATATGCAGAAGACTAAAACTAGACTCATATCTATCACCATGTACTAAACTAAAATCTAAGTGGATCAAAGATCTAAATCTTAAAACAGAAACACTAAATCTGTTGGGAGACAAAGTAGGTAAAATCCTCGAAGATATAGGGGTAGGTAGAGAATTCATGAACAAGAATCAAACTGCACGAGATATACTTCCTAGAATCAATAACTGGGACCATATCTTATTAAAGAGTTTCTGCATGTCAAAAGAGATTTCCAGCAGAGTGAAAAGAAAACCCACAAGTTGGGAAAAAATCTTCATGGGCAGTTCCTCAAAAAAGGATTTCTGTCTAGAACTTATAAAGAATTAAAAAAAATCAGACCCTCGAAATTCAAAGACCCAATCCAAAATGGGCATCTGAAATGAATACACAGTTCTCAGATGAAGAATTATGAATGGCAAATAAATACATGAAAAAATGTTCATCATCATTAGTCATTAGAGAAATGCAAATTAAAACTACACTGAGATTCCATCTCACCCCAGAAAGAATGGCCATGATAGAAAAAACTACCAACAAGAAGTATTGGAGAGGCTGTGGGAAAAAAAGTACTCTCCTGCACTGTTGGTGGGAGTGTAGACTGGTGCAACCACTGTGGAGGTCAGTCTGGAGATTCCTCAAAAAGCTGGGTTTGAAGTCCCATTGGACCCAGCTATTCTGCTTCTAGGCATATTCCCAGAATAACTGAAAACATCATACCACAGTGATATATGTGCACCCATGTTTATTGCAGCACACTTTGTAGTAGCCAGATCTTGGAAACAACCTAAGTGGCCATCAACTGAGGAATGGATAAAAAAGTTGTGGCATTTTTATACAATGGAGTACTACTCAGCTATAAAGAATGATCACACTGAGATATTTATAAATAAACGGACACAACTTGAGACCATACTCACAAGTGAAATAAACCAAACACACACATGTAAATACCGTATAGTCTCCCTAGTATGAGAGTTAAGAGTATATAAGATTTTATAGTAATCATGATTCCCCATTTCATTGCTTTGAAGCCTTTCAATGTTTTCATTCATCAGTTGGAATGGTTGTAATCTGTTTTGTTTGACTTTATTATGTGTGATGGTATGAACAGCAGTTTTGAAGAAAACAAAACATGGCAGCCATTGCTGATTTAATATCATCTTCCTTAGAAGTCCTACCATGCTTCTACTCTGCTATTACCATAGGTTCTATCATGCTGTTTCTTACTGGGATTTTAATATATGTGATAGTATAAACAAATCTCTTTATTCAAAATGAGATATTATAGTAGCGATTGATCATAGTTATTTGGTTCAGAATGTCCCATAATTCTTTCATTCTCTTGAACGGTTTTATACTATTGTGTTATGTTTGATATTGTATCTGAAACTATGCTCAACTATAGCAGAGAAAGAGATATTTTGACAGCTACTCTTAATGTCCGGTTGTCTTGTTGTAAAGTGTTGTGTTGCTTATGTTGTTATTTTCTTATCTGCTTTGTTCTGCCTTCTTTTGTTTTATTCTCATTAAAATAAAAAATAATAAGAACTGTTGAGTAATAAAACCCAAAATGCATAATTTCTACTGTAAAAGAGAGAGCAAAAGAAAGTGCTCTAAAGGATATAACTGCATGTATGTTTAAGTGTGGAATATGGATGATCATACTACTGTTTTGTTAGATTGTTGAGCAGAACTGTTAATAGTCTCACTGTTTGTCTACTTCGTATGCTTTAATTTTGTATTGAACAACTATTTCCAAGATGACAGTATGTAATTTATCAATAAGTGACTTCTTAGTGGTTTTTTTTGGTTGTTGTTGTTGTTCTTTTCTTTTTTTCCTTTGGAATTCTGTATTGTTGCAACCCTTTTTTCTGTTTGGTTGTTTTTATTTCTTTCTAAATAAAATTTTTAAAAAAAACTTCTTGCATGCAGCTGAAGACAGACTTTTAGACCTTGAAGATGGAAACTCGACTAGCAATCACAAAAGGAAAGATTTCTTGAAAATAACAAAAAATTAGGAAATAACAATTCAATAGCTATAAGACAATGCAAAAAAATATATTAGAATACTTTGTACCAAAGAAAAAGCAGGCATCAACACGAATGACATAAAAAAAACTCTTTGCAGAAGTAATAGTAGAAAATTTCACAAGCGTGGGAAAAGGCTCTGACAAGAGGATAAATGAGGCATATAGAACTCCAATTAGCCATAACCAAAATAATTCTACACCCAGACATATAATAATCAAGATTTTAGAAATTCAGCACAACAACAAAATATTGAAAACTGTCAGAAAAAAGAAACAGAAAACCTATAAAGGAAAACCCATCAGAATCATGGCAGACTTCGGAACACAAACCCTAAAGTCAAGAAGAGCTTGGAGTAAAGTATTTCAAGTTCTGAAAGGAAACAACTTCCAACCCTGCAAAACTCTCTTTCAAATTTAATGGTGAAGTAAGATACTTTCATGGCAAAGAACGACTGAAGAAATTCATGACCACCAAACCAATGATACAAAGGGTAGTGAAACATATGTTAGACAGAGACAAAAATGACCACAATTCCAAGAGCAATGACAAAAAGAAATCACCAAGTAGGGCAAGCAATTAAACAGAGAGGAAAAGTAGGAAATCAACAGCAGGAAAATAACATTGTTATTTGGTATATATATATATATATATATATACCAACTATTGCCATCAATGTGAATGGCCTTAATTCAGCAATCAAAGCAAACAGACTGGCAGACTGGATCAATAAACAAGATCCAACAATATTCTGTATACGAGAAACACATTTAACTCAAGAAGAAATTCCTACACAAACAGTCAAAAGATGGAAAACAATTGTTCATGCAACAGGAACTCAGAAAAAAGTAGAGGTAGCTATTATGTTTGCAGGCAAAGTGAACATTGAACCAAGAATGACCAGAAGAAATAAAGAAGGTCACTACATACTAGTTAGGGGAAAACATCAAGAGGGATAGATAAGAATCATAAATATATATGCACCAAATATAGGAGCACCCAATTATATTAGACAATTATTACTAGACATGAAAAAATCAAATAAGCAATAATGTAAGTGTAATGGGGGACCTTAATATCCCATTATCACAGAGATAGGTCAATTAGACAAAAAAATCAGCAAAGAACAGAACAGAAGCCAATCTGAACAAATGGACATTTACAGAGTGTTCTGCCCAACAACATCAGAATATACATTCTTCTCAGTTGCACACGGAACATTCTCTAAAACTGACCAAATACTAATATGTAGAATATGCTTAAGTGAATGCAAAAGAATCAGAATTATCCCATGTATATTATCTAACCACAGTGTAATGAAATCGGAAATTAATGGCAAAAACAACTGTTGTAGTCAGGGGTTATACACAGAACTATTAGAATCAGGACATGGAGTTTATAATATTATTTTTATGATGGTCACCCAGAGTTAACAGAAGAAAATGCAGGAAATCTATCCACAACACCAAAGAAATAGAATATTTAGTCAAGGGCCTAAATCCCACAGCAATCTCCCACATGAGCCCAGATAAAGACCCAGAGCTCATGACAATGCCTCCTACAAGTCCAGGTGGAGGTCTAGAGCCCACAAGAAGGACTCACGCCAGTCTCTTTATGGATCCGTGCTGGGAAGGCCCAAAGGTCAGCGGTGGAAACTAGGAAGTCTATGCCAGCAGGGTAAAGGAGCTGTGCTGATAGCTTGAGAGTTCTATGCTGGATCCAAGAAGTCACACTCACAACAAACACCAGGGCTGTCCTGAAAAGCACCACAGCCATCCTCAGTGACACGGAGGCCCCGAACTCCTCCTCCGACAAGCACAGTCTAGTACATACCAGGAAGCCAGTGTGACGAGTTCATCCTGGAGAGCAAGCGGCACATGTCTTTCCCTCCAGAGCCAGGAAGCAATGCTTGCTGTGAGGACCAGAGCTTCTCCAGGAGAACCAACGGCTCAAACAGCAACACTTAGGAGAACCCACAACGCCTCAACATCTCAATGCCATAATGTCTTAACGCTCCTCCTTCTTCTCCATGTCTTCATTTATGCTGGCAACTTTCCTCAGGTGAAACTCTACACTCAGCAGCATGGAGATGTAATCCAGCTGGTGTTAAACTGACCACCAGTTTTTAATCCATAACAGCAACTTCAAAATGTACGGAAATTAAATAGCACCTTCACAAACAATGAACATGTCACAGATGAAATTAAAGAAGAAATTAAACAATATCTACAATCAACTGAAAGTATAAAATAAGGACAATCTCATGCCTTGGTATTTGTCACTGAAATAGGCAAAAGTCTAAAATGAACCACCCCCAGGATTCCTGCCTTGAAGCATATGCAAACGTTCTTCCAGTTATTCAGTCAAAGAGTATAGTAGGTGCTTCTCTGCATTCCCTAATGAGTCCTAGATCAGACTGACCTTACCAAATGGGCTCTTCAAAAAAGCAAGAGGGAAACAAACAAACAAACAAACAAAAAACCCAAAAAACAAAACCAAGAGAATGTCCAGGTAGCAGAGACTTCTTTCAGTTTCCTGCTTGTAAGAAAACAAGCATTCATGCTGTGGGCTACTTACAAAAAGGGCATGTTGATGAGAACTAAAGGTGGCTTTTAGGGACTGGGGTAAACGTAAGCATGAGCCAGCAACAAATGGGGTTCAGTCCTGTAACTACAGGGCAGCGATGGTGAATATTTTAGAAATGGGCATCCAAAGTGCAATCCAAAACCCACTTATTTATCACAAAGGGCCAACAGTGCAATTAAACCTGAATATGAGGTTTTAGTTTAGGAAAAAGAAAAAAAAACTCATACAACTCATGACATCATCCCAGAGAAGACTCCAGGTGCCTGCTGCGGTGTGCTTGCCATAGGTTCATCACTTCTACAGGGACTGAATTCTGCAGAGAGTCTGAAACGTTTGGTAGCAGGGCCAAGGCTTGGGAGAGACAGAGACCCAGGTGACACTGTCCTATCAACTCTCAGCTGTAAGTCCAATTATGTCATCTGCAAACTCTGATTTAATGAAATAATAACAAAATACACTATTAAGTAGCTAAATTTTTGGAAATTTATGGAAAGCAGTAAAAACTTAACCAAATTTCCTGAAAAAAAATGAGAAATTTTTGAGACAGAGAGTCAAAGGAAAGGCAAAGCTACATCACATAGGATTGATTTTAAGTCAGAGAAAGGTATTTGCATTTTATTCCTAGTGAAGACACAAGCTCACATTGAAAGGTACAAGATGGAATAATAGCTCCAGCACACCTCTGTCCACTGGACCCGTAAAAAGAATGAAGGAATGGAAGTCCTCTAAATAAGTCTTTATGGAGCTGGTACTTTGGTAATGCCTGTATCTTGACATATCCTTTAGTGTCCCCTAGTAGTAGTTCCCTGTAATATTCTGATGGATGTCTTTACCATTTGGATTTCTCTAGAGTATATTATAACACATCATAGTAGAGTTAATATCACACTCCTGTAAATATAAAACTGTAAATCTATTCTGGGGCGAAATGAAATAAAACTATATAAAAATATATATATTTATATATATAAAATATATATATATATTTTATATATATATAAATATATATATATATTCTGTTGTCTGTTCCATGCCACTGTGAAATATCCTTTAGTGATGATGATATAGATATAAAATAGTACATTTAATAAATCTATGGCTCTAGGCCATGTTAATCTACTCTAGAAAATAAGCTGTATCTGGCAAGGTAGATATATTTAGAGCTATTGCTTGCTTGGTTAATTATGTAGTACTCTATTTTTATCTTAAAGGTTCTAATTTATATAGTGAATAGACTGGTGATACAGAGATATGACAGAATTCTTTAGCAAGTTCTCCTTCTCTACCATGCATATCTTAAATCTTTAATAGTGATAGAAATTACTGTCATACCCCTCAGGCAACACTGTTTCTGATTTAGTCTAATGGGCAGGTATCAGATGAATGGGCTTTAATTTTGAGATTTGCACTTGGTTTTTATATTCCTGTTAAACCCGGGGTTTTTAAAAATCTTTTTCATGGAGCATACACTAAATTTAGTCCATTTAATATTATTCTCTTTAAATTTATTATTTTTTCCATATATGTTAAATACTAGATAACCTGCATTTCTGTTGTACATCACTTGGGCTCAGGATGATCTATATTTATCTATGACAAATCATGCAGCCCTGTTCACAGCCAGTCATGACTAACCCAGCTCTGAAACAGATCTTATTGTGTGGCCTTTTTTGGTGCACTGCTGGTACCAATTGTCACTGGTTGGGATTTAGGGGAAGAAGTCTCCAACCTGATGTTATCTTATCAGATGATTTTTAGGGAAAGTCTTTGAAATTAATAACTACAGAAGAAAGGAAAGAGAAGCAAAGTTTGGCAGAAGCAGTAATATAGGCCTGAGAGCCTCAGCCCAACCAGAAGATGCTCCAACGTGAAAAAGCAGTCCTTTAAAGCTTTCTTCAAAATAACTATCATTGTGTGTGTGTGTGTGTGTGTGTTGTGCTGGGGTGCAAACTCAGTCACTGCTTAGGTTAAGTGCATAATCTACCACCGAGTGCCTCATCCTAGAGCATCTCAGATTATCACAGAGTACTTAGCAATGGACAGTGATTTTGTTGTTTTTGTTGCTCATCTCTTTTCATCAGTCATTGTAATGAACATTCAGCATGTAAATAACCACAAAATATAACAGCAACCATATCGCCCTCAGGTTTTTAACTACCACCTCAGCCTTAAATCCTGGGTAACTGTGTTTTGGTCATCAGCAAGGGAAACCTTCATTTCGATCCTGATATGAAGTATGTCAGTGTCTGCATAGGACTCTTGGTGGTTCTCTGAGTTCTCAGGGTCCTACTTGAGTTCCCTAAGAAGAAGAGGCCCTACCAAGTAACCCTTGCTCGGGGTGCCCCATACTGGTCTGTACAATTCTGAGTCAGCCTAGTACCAGGAGGCCAGGAGAGGGACTGATGAGTCTCACAATTTTCCTTCTGTGGCTCTGCTTGACAAAACCTTTTTTGCCTTGAAGCTGAGACTGCACGTTACACAGCTTAAGCGCCTCTTCCTGTTGTGCAGCCAAGTAGTGGAGCAGGTTCTCTGTTGCGTGGTAGCACTTCTCACACAGCACACTGGAAGGGACACTCAGAAATGTGTGGTGATGCCATGTGTTTGAAGCCAGAAGCACAGAAAACTCTCTTTACTTGGGAAACACTGGTAGGGCTGGCTCCTTACACAGCCTACTGCTACCTGGCCAGGCGCCAACACCTTTCCATACAATGTTCCTTGTAAACCAGACTAGGCTGCAGTACTGAAGGTATTGGAAGAAAATCTTTAAGTAGCCTTGGAGCATCACAAATGGATTCCTTCTTGTAGGTTTTTGCCATCCTGCAGCTGTGGGGGCACGTGACCACTACCAGTGTTTTCCAGGGTCCCTGGTTTCTGGAGAATGTACCTGGTGCAGGCAGATAACTACATCTTGCTGCTCCATGTCTTAACTGCGGCAAACTGGCTTTTCCGCAGTCAGTGCCTACAGCAATACGTCTCTGATATGGCAGTTTAGTTCTGCAGCTTTCAACTGTAGAATTTTCTCCATAACAGAGATGTCTGGGAGCCTGGTGACTCTAGCTCAGGTACTCTATCCTTTCTGTCATCATCGGAATTTTCTCTGTTCCCCATTGAAGGACACCTGTTCTCTTGATAGGTGTGCATCAAGGGGACTGTGCTATTGCTGACCTCACCAACAACGTGCTTGTGTGCAGGACAGCAATCTCAGCACCACAGGTTGAATATTCTTTTTCCTCAACAAGGGATATAACTTTTCCTTCTAGGTCCCAGGTCTTTGAAGCAGATGAAGGATCAATCAGGCCTGTCTTCATTCTACCACAGACCTCTCAATACATTGCTTCCCAGAGTCCACAGTCCTTACTTTAGTGCAAATCTGTATATTGTGCATGTGTTCCTGTGCCTCCTGGTGTTGGCTGTGAGGGTAAAGCAGGAATTTCATTTCACACAGCCATGACTTACTCTGCAGTCTTGGCCTCATCCTTCTATCACTGACTGAGTCAGAACCCTGCTACATTTAGGCTTCATTTGAGGTCTGGCTTTGCACACTGCTTCCTGTATTCTCCCAAGTATGCTTACACACCAACACGCTTTATCGTATTTGTCATACAGGTAGCCCCTACATGCAGGTTCAATGTTTATCATCTATATTTCATTATAGAGCTTCAAAAATCAAATACTATTACCAGATACCTGAGTTGTATGTTCTCTCGTATTTTATGAAATTTAAAAAGCTATGTGGTGATTATTTTATACAAATGATTTTTTTGTTTAGATCAAAGACAAGGACACTAGAAATTTATTGTCTATTTTGAAGACGAGGTCATTATACATTTATCCATATGTTAGCTATAAAACGCACACAGTGCAAACTATCAATACAAAGTGTGTTTTCTAGACCTGTTGTTTCATTATGAAAATAGTAAAACTTTTAATCAAATAAAATGGAAAGGAGAGCCATTGACTAACTGATTGATTTATCTACTCCAGTCTATCCCTTCACACTCACTAATTGCTTTTTGTATGTCCTACTTGCTATAATTCATATTGAGTTGCACCAGAATGGGATATTCAGTGGATCTAATATTTTAGAGTAACTTCAAAAACTTAACTTTTTCTGAAAATAGCTGCTTCAGGATTAGATTCCAAGAACAGAATTGTTCTCTTCAGCATTTCCACTTTAACAAAATTTTTCCTAATTTGGTATTGTAAATATTCCTGATAGACTTTAGGAGGATCCATATTCTATTTCATTTAAGATTATTCTCTTCTAATGTGAAGCAGAAAGAAGTCATTGGCATGAAAAAAAACTTGGAGCTGTAACTGTCAATCATTTCACAAATTATAGTTACTCTTTTTCCAATATTTGTTCAGTTGTAAAATGAAAGACATAATACAATGTCACACAATTATCAAAATAATACACAATATATCAGTGGTTATTAAACCTTAATATATGAACGAATCCCCTAAGCTAGTTAAGTAAGATGCAGATTTATTTTTTATTTAATTAAATTAATTAATTAATTTATTTATTGGTACCGGGGATCAAACTCACAACCTTACACTTGCCAGGCAGGCGCTTATGCCACTGAGCTAAATCCCCGGGCCCAGATACAGATTTCTTGAAACAACTTCTCAAAACTCCAATTAAGTAGGTTTGGGGTTTAAGAATTAACATTTTAAAACAACTTCAACATTTTTAAAGAACTCAAGATAGTTATGTTGCAAGTAGTGATTAATAATTATTACTTAGCGTTATGGACAAAAGCTTTCATTTTTATAAACTGATCAAAATTGTTAGAAGGAGACAGTAGTGAGGGCACATGGCTGTAATTTCAACACTTGGGAGGCTGAGACAGGAGGATTGCTGCAAGTTCAAGGCCAGTTTGGGCTACAAAGTAAGTTCAAGACCAGCCTGAACTACATAGCGAGACACTATCCCAAAAAGAAAAAGTGTTAGATGGAAGGAACTTTGGTAAACAACTCTTGAAAATATCATAATCTTAAAGATCATAAAATAGAATCACAGTGTCTAAAGACTATCTCAATGTCATTCACCTGAAAGTCACTACTGGAACTCAAACTGATATGCTTCTCAGCACCACATCCTGACTGGTACGTTAGCAAATAGACACATTTTATTTAATGGAATTTGAATAGATTTAAATTCAAAATCCTAACAGAACTTAATGTTCACTATATTGCTCATTATAAA
>PVJX010040384.1:0-15223 GCA_004027295.1 Dolichotis patagonum | reverse complement strand
GGCACATGCCTGTCATTCCAGCATTCCAAGAGGCTGAGGCAGGAGGAGTCCAAATTCTAGCCCAGCCTGTACAACTAACTCAGTGACTTAGTGAGACCTTGTGTCAAAACAAGACATTTGAAAATGTGCTAGGAACGTAGTTCAGGGCAAAAGTTCAATCCCCAGTAGTGCTGAGGAAAAGAAGAGGGGAAGAGTCTGTAAAAAAATCAATAAGTGTTACAGATGTGAAATCCATCACTCTATTTCCTTTGCCATAAGAAACATCCTGAGGCTTATTCAGTGTTTTGTGGGTGTCCTGCAGGTGGATAGGTATTGGGTCCTGATCTAGATCCCCGATCTCCCAAATGAGTGTACAGCGAAGGTTTAGATAAAATGACACAATTGGTATAATTGTAGGGCTTTAGGTAGGTCAAAACCCTTTAGCTGAGCTCAAGACACTGAGGGCTAAAACAAAGACTTCTCTGGACCGCCCACTTTTATTAGGTCCAAAACAAAGGGCAGGGAAAGTGCAGGCAATGAACAGGACCTTAGGAGTCACTTCAAAGACTTCTCCAAGTAGTAAATTGTGCCAATTTAGGAGAACCATTTTATCTCCAGGATGACATTTATGGGAGGAGTGTGACTGCAGGAGTGAAATTCCTTCAGCTGTAGTCTCTATTTACTTAATTAGTATTGGAGCCAAGGTATCTTCAGCTGTGGCCTTATCTTGCCCTTTGAAGTATCTCTGGATTCACAGGCCACTACAGGCCTCAGCCAGGGCCAGTGATTCTAGAGGTTCACTTACCATGAATCAGCTCCCATCAC
The DNA here is from genome assembly GCA_004027295.1 of Dolichotis patagonum. Taxonomy (NCBI): domain Eukaryota; kingdom Metazoa; phylum Chordata; class Mammalia; order Rodentia; family Caviidae; genus Dolichotis; species Dolichotis patagonum. Next base: position 14,419 of record PVJX010040384.1, on the reverse strand, counting down.
CAGGGAAGGGGCCGAGGCCCAGGACAGACTCACAGATAAACATATAAAGCCAATTAGTTAATTTTAAATCCTGCTCAGAGCTGCTTTGTAGTGGTCTCCAACATCTCCTCCCTTTTGTTTTTGTAATAAAAGCTAGATCAGGGTAAGTCGTGGTTGTGGTTAAATGTTGTCTAGGAATCAGCCCATCTTGACTCTTCGACAGACTATGAACAGAATAAGGAGAAACACACAAATTACTCCAAGTATACCAATATAAAGCCAGAAGGGTGTCTTTAGTTAGTTGAATGAATTTAATTGACCTAAGGTATCAGAAAATTTGTACCAATCTTGAATTTGTTAGTCAAATTTTTTAGTTTGTTGGGACATTGACAACACCTCCTTCTGGAGAGCATCAATGTCCATAGTAAAATTTTGATGGATAGCTCCTTGTACATGCTTTTTTATATCCTCGCAAGGATGTGTAGATTTGTTATAAGGCAAAGGAGTTGTGTAGAAATGAATGGCCTTGTAACAGCACTCAACTTAGGACCAGTCATGTCTAGTTCATGATAAATCTCAGGTGGAGAATCTGTCCAAGTAATGAGTCTAAGTAATGGTAGATTAGGGACATAAGTCCATTACTCAACTTCTGAGACAGGTGTTATACATATAGATACTGCCTGCAGAGCCATTAAGGCAACCAAAAGATTTTCAGGGGTTGGTGGAATTCTCCTTTTGATGACTATTTCTAGCCTCATGAATTGTTGTTCGGATGTCATTCCACTGGATCATGTATCTCTCTTGGTCTCTCAGGGGACCTGGAGGTGGATTTTCTAGCTGATTGGCAGGTCTCTCTGGGCCCAGGTTGTCAGAGCCATCACATGAGGTTGTCTTCAGCATTGGTTGTGTCTCCCACCAAGACTGTATATTTCTTGTGAATCCTCCACCTGTTAAGACACAAGCATAACCTCGCTTCCATGTTATTAGTTGTATTGATCCTTTAAAGTTTAAATTAAGCATGGAAAAGACATAATATGGTCTATCTGTGGGAAAAATAAGAATGTTAAAAAAGCAATTTTGACAAGAGGTCAGTCTCTGGGAACTGAAGTTGGATCCGGCAATCCTGGCTATAGCGCCCCCATAGGAAGTAAGCAAGCATTTATAGTTTTTAAATCTTGTAACAACCTCCATTTGCCTGACTTCTTTGAAATAACAAAGAAAGGAGTATTCCAACAGCTAACTGAGCTTTTAAAATGTCCTAACAGTAATTTTTCTTCAACTAAGTTGTGTAATTGAGTTAGCTTCTCCTTTTTAAGGTGCCATTGATCTACCCAAACAGGCTCCTTGGCTTTCCATTGTAAAGGCAGAGCTGTTGTGGAGGGAGAATCATCAATGGCCCTTGTCGAGACCTGCTTATATCTGATACCTTGTCTGTCATTTTTAGGTGTAATCTTAACAGGCTCTTTGATTCCCTGTAAGTTTTTTTCCTAGTCCTTTGTCTTTCTGATATCCCATTTTAATAATCATTTGTTTAATTTTAGGATTGGAATCTATCTGCTCAGTTTCCAAATTGGAACTTGTTTAACTTTAAAATCAAAATCACTAGTCAGCATTAATTTCCTCTTTTGTAACAAATCTCTTCCCCACAAGTTAACTGGAAAAGGTGCCACATAAGGTAAAAAGAAACCTTTTTGTTGATCTGGTCCCTTCTAAGCAAAGGTGAGGCACTTTGTAACGCGTGCTGAGGGGTTCCCAGACCAATAAGGGATGTAGGGGCCCTTTGTGTCAGCCACATGGCAGGCCATTGTTTTAATGCAATTACAGACACATCCGCACCAGTGTCTATTAGACCTTCAAAGCAGTTTCCATGAATGTTCATAAAACATTTGGCCTGTTTTTAGTCACTTCCTGTGTAAAATAAATTTCTCTTTTTGTAGTCTTGCTCTGCTCCGTCTTGAGCTGGAGGAATGAATACCCCAAACTCCTCCTCTTCCATCTCTTTGATTTTCTTCTTGATTTATCATGGGCAGAATTCAAATGGAACCCAGACAGCAAAGGATTCTGTGCTGATTGTAGACCATATATGTCACCCTCCCAGGGCACACAGCAGGTAAAGGGTGGACAGTGCATTTCACTACAGTTTGGATCTTAAATATTCCCCCAGAACCTCTATGGTGAAGGCTGGGTTGCAAGCTTATGGTGCTACTGAGTTGTGGTGGAAACCTTAGGACGTGGGCCAGGTGGAAGTAAGTTTGACCACTGGGACATGCCCTCAAAGAAGGCATTGGACCCTGGACCCTCCCTCTATCTCTCTTTGCTTCCAGGCCATCATGAGGCAAGCAGTTTTCCTCCTCCATGTGCTTCCACCATGATGTGCTGCCTCACGGCCCCAAAACACCAGGACCAAGGACTATAGACTAAAATCTCTGAAACTGTGAGCCAGAATAAACATTTCCTCTTTTTAAGCCATTTATTACGGGTATTTTGTCATAGCAATGGAAAACTTATGACAACATATCTAGAGGGGCAAGCAGGAGATGTCCCACACATCAAGTGAACAACTCAAGAGACTAATGATGAGATGAAAATCGTAAAATTGAAGCTGGATAAGGGGAATAAGAAAGACATGGCAAAAACAATGGGACCAAATGGAGGCTGCAGAAGTTTAAGTAGAGAGTTCAAGCAAACCAGAGAGAGAGACAGTGTCTATCAGAGAGTGAAACTGCTAAAAGTAGAAATCATTTATTAGAGTAGGGCTTTTGAATAGCACCATCCGGTAGAATTTTTGATGGTGATGGAATGTTCTACAAGGGTGCCGCTCCAGTTTAGCAACTTAGTGTGACCTTGTGGCATTGATGTTGCTAAATTCTTTGCTACTAGTCATGCTCAGCTATTGAGCACTTGAACCATAGCTGGTGAGGCCAAGTGACTACATTTTGAATTTTATTTAACTTTAGTGAATCTGAAATGAAATAGCCACTCATGGCTAATGGTCATTGAATTGGACCACAGAAGACTGGATTATCAGCACATTCGCTACTGTATTTTGTTAGTGCAGTCAATCCCAGGGCAGCAAAGAGTAATAGAAAGTGTGAGGAGAATGCTACCCAGGACCATAGTATCACCCTTTCTGGTACTGCTCCACCTGCCTTGTCTCTGCTCCAGGGGAAGGAATCCTCCCTTCTCTGGCCAAGACCATGGAGCACACCTGCAGCCAACACAAGTTTCTTTGATTTGGAAGGAAGTAGGTGACCTCTGCCCACTCCTTCCATAGGAAATTGGGAAAAGTAGGAAAGAGAGACCAAGGTACCGAGTGCCACTGTAGGAAGTGTGATCATTAATTGTAATATGTCAACTTGACTTGAGTAGGAATGTTGAGTAATTTCTGACTCTGTCTGAGAATGACTAACACATAGGCTATAAACTGAGAGGAGAAGCTCCACCCCAGATATGAGTGGCACCAACCTGGATAGACTAAAACTGGAAAGAAGGAAGAATTGGAGGTGCTCTGATCTTCACCATTGTCCTTGGACCTTGGTCTCTAGTTCCTTCATCCTTCCAATGCAGACTCTTCGGCTTCCAACACAGACTCATGCTCATGACTCTGTAGTGAGATTAAGGCCTTCAACCTTTTGCTGCTATTGGCTCTTTACCTCTCCAGCATATAGAAAGCCATTTTTAATTTTTCTGCCTCTGATTCTGTAAGCTTACCTAATGAATCCCTTGTATAATCATACATAGTTTTAATATTGAATCAGTTCCTCTTGAGAACCCTAACTATTACAGGAGGTGACATAGGCTCTGATGAAACAGGAAGGGCTGTTTACATAAGACCTACTGGAACAAAGGCTGGTGGCCTCCCGCATGGAGGGACAGACCTCTTCCCCTGCTGGGACCAGAGGTGTCCTCCAACTTCTCCTCCTTACTCAGTTGATCTCAGGGATTCTTATTCCATGTTGCAGTTTGAGAGTCTTCTAGAAAAAGGACTTATTCTACACTCAAACTTATCCCCAGTGGTTTTTTTCTAAAAGAACAAAAGGACCTGGAAATTCAGGTCTAAAGGTTAAGTAGAAAAAGATACCTTTTCCCCTTTGTAAATAGCAGTGTATTGTTTTGTTTTGTTGGTGTTTTTGAGACAAGGTCCTGCTGTGTACCCAGGCTAGTCTGGAATAGGTAGCAATCCTATTACCTCAGCCTCCCAGACACTAGGAATATGGCGGCCTGCCCCCAGGCCCAGCTGTAAATAGTGTTTTTTATATATCATCCTCATTATCTCACACTTTGGAATCTTCAGACTTGGGGGAGGCAGGGTCTTTTCTTGGTCCTCGCAGTGGGGGAGGGTGGGAGAAAGCTATGCATTTAAAGAAAATTAAATTCAGTAGCATTTTATAAAAGAGAAAGAAAAGAAAAGGAAGGAGGAGAAGCAAATGCAGTGGTGCAGCCCTTGTCCAGAGGCAGGCATTGGGCTGAAGTGTTGGTGACTGGATGCACCTCACACTGAGCAAGAGGCTGAGATCAGGGCTGGGCAGGGAGTGTGGGTGAAGCACAAAGTCAGCCCGACACACTGTGGGTGCCCCAGGGCAGGCATCCCAGCCTGCCAAACTCCAGCTCCCTCCTAAGCAGAATGGGTGGTGGCCTCACTGGTGCTGGCTCAGTTCACTCACACCTGCTATCCCACTTTGTTACGGGAGCTCTGCACCAGTGAGTGAGGCACCCATCATTCCTGCCATTGCACAGAAGTGGAAACTGAGGCTGAGAGAGATTGAATGAGTGGGATTGAAATGACAGAACCAGAGTTCATCTGACTCAGCCTTTTACCCCATCCCACACGTCCCCTAAGGACTAAATTTCTAAATGTGAGAGAGCAATATTCAGGCATAAAAGTGAGTTAAAAGTCATAAAATGGTATAGATATGATTACAGCTAAAATGGGTGTCCAGTGAGGCATGCCTGTAATTTCAGCACTTGGAAGGCTGAGCCAGGAAGATTGCTGTGAGTTTGAAGTCAGCCTGGGCTACAAAGTGAGTCCAAGGCCAGCCTGAACTGCATAGTGAAACCTTGTCTTAAAAAGACAACAAAATAAAATAAAATATGTGTCCAGCATCATGCAAATCTAAAACTGCTTAATTAAACTGGGATGGTGGTACATGACTGTAATCCCAGAACTTAGCAGGCTGAGACAGGAAGATCACCTTGAGTTTGAGGCCAATATACACTAAATAGTGAGAGTCCATCTCAAAAAACAAACCAAAAATTCCTACATTAATTTTATAAAGCTTACATGTACTTTCAAAGCACTTGACCAGTTTTAGGAGTATTCAAAAGCATATTTCTTTTGAATCATTTATTTCTGTTGAACCACAATGATCCTGTTGAAGCATAAAAACATAAGACTCATTCTTCCCAGGAGTTTCCAGGGGCCAGATCTCCCGCAGGCAAGCTCAGCAGGAGACCTCTCTCCTCCAGCTCACACTTGCTCTGACTTGTTTTCTCCCTGCCAAGTAGCAGGCTTGGTTATCACAAACTCTAATCCCCTAGGCCCAGCGGCCCTGCAGCCTGTCAGAACCTAAATCACACAGGTCCCATTCAGGTCTGAGCCTTCCAAGAAAAGGAAATGCAATGGAGCAAGTGCTGCTAGGAGAATTCGGGGATTACAAGGAACTGAAAACTGCTAATTGTTTGTACTTTGTGTAAAAACCAAGACTCTGAAACATACAGCAACTTCTTTCTAGACTTCAGACTCGGAGGAAGGTGATGCGTATGAGAGTGATGTGAATGCTAGGGATGTAGGCAGAGATCTTCTGGGAGAAGTTTGTGGCTGCCAGAATCACTGAGTAGAGATGAGCAGAGAAGAACTGAACCATAATGGAAGGCTTTTCTTAGGAATGATATGGGCTTCTTCGGGCTCAGGGAACGGGAGTTATCACCCTGAGAAGTGAATGCTGGAAGGGATGAGAAGTTCATCCCATGTTGAATGGAATCAGGTGTCCTGGACACCCAGGGCCTTGCCATGAAAAAGACAAATGCTGGTGACCCCTCTCCAGGCCACTCCCCTTTGTGTAACTGGGAACTGGGGCAGGGTCAAAGGGACAAGTGTAATTTAAAATGATAGTAAATCATTACTTTTTTTAAAATTACAGTAAAAAAACATTGCCATGAATGCTCCTCCAGGCTTCAGAGGTACTTCTCCCATCATTCTCATCACTTTCTGAAGTAATTCTGGAAGTGCTCTTTTGTGAGTGTCTTTAGTTCTGCTGTCCTGGCTGCCTTGAAGTCCTGGATTGATTCAAATGTTTCCTTTTCATGGTTATTGTAACTGTTGGAAAGAGCCAGAAGTTGCTGAACCCCAGATCCAGTCATGAAGGTGGATGAGGACACCGTATAATGTTTTTAAGAGCCTGTTTTTCTGTTGATGGCACTCAGCAGCAGCGTTTACCACATTTTTGATCACCCTTTGTATAGACTCAAGAAAAAGGATTTCCAGAACTGCCCCAAAAGTGACCAGAATGGTGGAAAATGATTCAAGCAAGGGTGAATATTTTGAGGAGGATGTATGGCAATGTGTTTTTGCTGTAATAAGTTTTAAAAATTTAAATAATTACCAAACATTTGGATAAACCCTTGCATAACAATGCTGATTAAGTTTTTTGTTTTGTTTTGTTTGTTTTGGGGTACCAGGAATTGAACTTGGGACGTCATGTTTGCCAGGCAGGCACAGTTCCACTGAGCTGAAGCCCCAGCCTATAACGCTAATGATAATATATCTTGGTTCCTTTCATGAGCATCTCAATGATGGCTGCTACTGATGTAAATGCTAACATTGCCCATTTCTCTAAGGACATTCTTTGTTTCATTTTAGGGAAGAAGAACATCAAGTATGTTGTATTCTCCACACAAATTGTGAAATGCTCTCTACATAAATCCAAAAATACCTTCCACCAAAAGAGATCGCATCGGTACTGTCAGAGGGGAAGCAAGTCTCCTTTATATATTTATGTTCTTGCGTCCAGAATGGTGCCCTCCACAGCAACAAGAGGAGTCAATAAAGTTTTGTTGTGAATGCTCAGGATAAAAAGGCTTGATTTTTTCCCTCCAGAACTGAAAACTGAACCCAGCTTTTGTGCTGAGCTAACTGCCCCTCACCCCGTTTTGAGACAGGGTCTTGCTAAGTCACTAAATTGCCCAGGTTGGGCTGTAGCTTTCCACCCTCCTGCCTCAGCCTCCCATACTGCTGGAATTATAGCCACATTCTTGGTATGCTTTTTTTGAGACAGGATCTTGCTATGTAGCTCAGGCTGGCCTCAAGCTTGAAGTGATCCTTCTGCCTCAGTCTCTGAGTGTTGTGATTACAAGTCTGGGCCACCACACCCAGCATGTTTTGATGTTTTCAAGAAAGGGTCTCACTATGTAGTTCAGGCTGGCCTTGAACTCACTGGTAGCCCACATAGGCCATGAACCCATGGTGATCCCGCTGCTTCAGCCTCCTGAGTGCTGGGATTGCAGGTGCACCCACCACACTTAGATCACAGATATTTTTAAAAGGATAGCTGTTCAAGCCTGCTGGGATAAGTCAAAGCATACATGTTTTTATTCCCTGGTCATTACTTCAGCTATCCCAGGACAAATTTCTTAAAAATCAAGCCTTTTGGCTGAAAGCGAAACAAAACAAAAACAAACCAATAATAATAATCATAATAAAACAAAAACTCACCAAAATAAAATAAAACACCAACCAACAAACAAACACTCTACCAGCTATGAGAAAAATGCTTCTGAAGTCTCATCTCCTTAGAGGACTGTTCCCATTTCATCTCCTTGCCTTTCTCCAACATTCACAAATATCACTTAAATTTCTGACCCTTTCTAGTTGTGTGATGTTGAGGAAGTCAAATAATTTCTGGAAATTTGTTCCACAACTGTGAAGTAGGAATAATAACGTCTACCTTTCAGGGTGTTTTGAAAAATAAATGTGTTATTATCTGTGGATGTGTTAACAGATTCTTAGTGTACTAAAGCTATTCATAGGATTATTGGACATCAAAAACATCCAAAAATGGTGATTAATTTTTACTAATGGTATTAAAATTTTGTCTGTTTTGAAAAGCAAAAGCAAAAAGGAAAAGAACAACAAATAGTTCATATTTTAGAAGGTACTTTACCAGACGGTCAGTGATATCTGGCCTAGAGCTTTTTTTTTTCTTTTTAGATTTAGATCAATTCTACTTTGTCTAATCAGTTTGAATTCCCTTTCTTTTTTCTCTTTCACTTAATTGTGTTTTGTTTTGAGATGGAGTCTCACTAAGATGCATAGATTGGGCACCTACAGAAAGTGTATTAAACTACACTCAGCAATTTCAATTTTCTTTGGTTCTTGAAGAATTGTGTTTGAGTCAGATATGTTTATAAATCTAGATTTTTAAAAAATATAAAGAAAGTCAAGGGGGAAAAAGTCCTACAGTATTCCTGGTTTTGTCTAAATCTGAACTGACAGCCTCTTATCAGCTCTTTTATAATATGTTATAAAATGAGACACACTATTTAACTTTTCATGAGTCCTGTCATCTTCAATTAATATTTTGTACAAAACACCTTCTGCAATAATTTTTTTTGCCAATATGCCCATGGTAATTTGAAAATTAAGTCTTTTAAAGAATCATCATAAAAAATAGGCAGTGAATGCTTACTATTCTATTCAATATGCCAAGCAATGGAAATAACACAATTCAAGCTTTCAGGAAACTTACATTCAAGACATAGGAAAAGTCAAAAGGAAAAGTAGGAAGAGTTGCTCATGAGTGCATTGTTCTATGAGAAAACAAACTTCTTTCCTGGGTAGAATTCTTTCCTGTTTTATTTTGTATAATTCTAAAGTTAAAGTCTAGAATATCCCTTGTAGGGAGTGGAAAGAGAACAACTGGTTTGAGATCAAACTATGTTGTAGGCACTGAAACTGCAAACTGTGAAACTATGTGGGAAAAGGCAGGCAAGGGAGATGACTGGGGTCTGAAAATGATCACAGTATGCTAAATGCACGCACAAGTCTTCCAAAAGGAAACCCACTTATTTGTATAACAAATATGTACAAATAAGAAAAGATATGAGACAAAAGAAGCCAAAACCAAATCAAAACAACAGAATTCAGAAAAAAAGTCATAATTTAGAAACAAAAGAAGAAACTTTCCTAATAAGACTAGCTTTTATGGTCATAAAGTTTCAAGTCCAGTAATGAGATTAATATCAGAGTAAAGAAGCCAGACTTTGATGAGTTATCCAACAAAAGGATGTGGAAAATTCCAAGCAAGTATACAACCCAGCCTTGGAGGAATGGATAAATTCCAGGAGGAGGGCAGACCTAAACTGAGCTTTCATGGATAAATAGGAGTTAGCCATGGGAAGAAGGATTGGGAAAGGAGCAAACTCCACATTCAGAAGGCCAGGTAGAGATGGAGGGAAGGGAAGGAGTTATTAAAAGAATTAAGATGCGGTATATGCATGCACCAACTCTCCATGATGAATGCAATCACTATGTTCTGCAAAGAAATATTTGTAAAAAATATTTTAAAACACAAAAAGGAAAGAAAAAAATAGAAAAAGGGAAAGAAAAAAAGAAGTCATTTTCAAAGGCCAGCAAGTATCACATTTGGATTGACTAGAAAGATGAAAGGTGAGACCGCAAAAGTCAGTCAGCTGAGGTCAGGTTCAGAAAGACTTGAAGTGCCATCTTGAAAGCAATAGAGAGCTACTAAAGAATTGGGATAGAAGTCTTTTCAGTATGGTCCTGTAGGACCAACTTGGAGAATACACCAAGGGAAGCAGTCCAATTACTAGTCCAGGTTTCCTAAGTGACCTAAGGGAAGAAAGTAACCTCTACTACACCTGTTTCTCCAGTTCAATCAAATTCAATTTCTTAGGATTGCTGTCAGAAATATCCTTGCCTAACTACCTAAATACATTGATTCCATTTGCAAGTTCTATGCAAACATAACCTGATAATGTGTTGGTAGGATTTTATAGAAACAAAGATTACCAGGTCATCTGGGATCATTCCAGAGATGTAATCATTCCAGAAATGATTTCACCTTTGTGATCTCTGTGGTTTTTAGTTCCTTTACATTTGCCATTTGAAATCACTTGCCATGCAGTATACCAAGAACAATTGTATAGTTAGAGGATCTGTACTTCTTTTTTGAAGAGCATAAATAGCTCCATGAAATATTAAGGATATTTGCAAAGGTTTTTATTTTTTTCACAGCTTTGTTCTTGTTTGTGTGTTTGCTTGGTACCGGGGATTGAACTCACGACCTAATGCTTGCCAAGCAGGCACTTACACCTTTAAGCTAAACTCCCAGCCCTTTTGCATAGTTTTTACTATGTGATTTAAAAATAAAATTACAACCAGGCATGGTGATACATGCCTGTAATCCTAGCACCCAGGAGGATCACTACAAGTTTGAGGACCACCTAGGCTGTATAGTGAGTTCCAGGTCAGACTGAATTACATTGTGGGACCCTATTTCAAAAAACAAGCAAACAAAAATTGCCAGAATGTATTTTTAATTTTTTAGTTTCTCAATAGTATAAAACTTCACATATTACATTGTTATGTTTATGTCTAGATGTGCCTCTAATGCCTTGTGCACTTGTAGGTGGAACTTTTGGGAGATGTTTTTTGGCCCAGCTGATAAGGAGGCAGCTCCCCCAGGGTGACATATTTTCTTGGTTGTATTATTGCCCAAAAGGAAAATTATAGTGTAACAATTTACTCCATTTTAAACAGGTAAGATGTTGAGGAGATTTCACAGCATAATTATATTAAACTATATATTTAGTATAGTGAATAAATCTATGCAAAAATTGTCTTATTTTTCTCTATAGGTCATTTAAATTTTCCATTTTAAGTAACATAGTAGATTACTTTATTTTTTTATTTAATAAATAATCTTGGGCCAGGGATATAGCTCAGTAGTACAAGCACCTGCCTGGCAAGCACAAGGTCCTGAGTTTGATGCCCAGTACTAGAAATAAAAAAAAAAAGAAAGAAAAGAAAAAGAATCCTTAAAAAATTATCAACTTGTTTCTCTGTACATCATTTAAATTTTCTGTTTAAGTAGGGTAACATATTCCGATATGTTGGAGGACAGAAAATTGAAGGACACCCCTGAGTGGCAGGAACTCTAGCTAGGCCACTGGCTCTGCTGATTGGATCATGGGAGCTGTGAAACTCATCATTGGATTAGGTTAACTGTGATGGTAGGAGATGAGGCCTGGTCTAAGGAAGTGGGTCACTGGGGAATGGTCTGGAAGGATCATTTCCCTCCCTCCTCATTTGTCTCCCTCTCTGCTTCCTCGCTCTCATGCTAGGAGGTTTTCCTCTGCCTTGAGGCTCTGCCATCCCACCTTGCCTTGGAGCCTTACTATATCTCCCAGACTAGGCTCAACCTTTGATTCTTCTGCTTCAGCCTTCCAGAGTGCTAGGATTACAGGAGTGTACCACCATACCTGGCATCCAAAACTCCTACTTTGTATTTCATAAACTTTTGTCAATATCTCATAATGTCCTTGCCTTTTTTCCATTTTTTATCCTAGAAACAAAACAAAAAAAGATAGAAATGATACAGAATTTCAAAAAAAGTGGAAAATTAACAGTAATTAATATATTGCATATTGTTATCCAGAACCACAATATTTGATTTTTTCTACTTTTATCTCTGTTTTGTCTCACAGATTTTCCATTTGTCTTCCATCTTGTACATTGTCTTAACAATCCATTTTTCTATTGTTGTGGATTCAATAGTGGCCCTTCAAGAGGTTTTTACTAGTAACCTTGAGAACTTCACAAGGTTCATTGCAGAAGTAATTAGCTGAGATGGAGTCATGTTGGAGTAAGGTGAGCCCCTAACCCAGCATGATTGATATTCTGAAAAAGGGAGAAAACTGGAGGTAGACATAGAGAAAAGGAGAATCCCCTCAAGTGAGATGATTTTGTCCAACCCTAGGCTATTGTATGTACCCTGAGTGTGTTTAAGAAAGGCCAGGATGAGCCTCAATGTTTACCAGGAGTCTTAGTTACTGTTCTTGTTAAGACAAAATACCCAATACCCAGAGTTAAAGGAGGAAAGGTTTATTTTGGCTCACAGTTTGTAGAGGTTTCAGTCCATAACTGGCAGGTTCCAAGGCAGGATGGCACAGCAGACAGTCATCGCAGAGGAAAAGCAGTTCATGGCAGGCAGAAGATAGCAAAGGGACCTTACCGGAGTCTGTCTGCCCCTTTTATTTTATCCAGGCTACCCAGGGCAGGTAGCATTCACACCCATAATCCTAGTGCCCTTGGTCCAAGCATTGCACCATGAATCAGTTCCAGTGTCACACACTCTAGATCCAACCACCTCTGAAAAAGCCCCACTATGACCACATGAGGCTCTAGGGGGACATTTAAACACAAGCCCTAACACCAGCTTCAGTGTATTAAATGACTTTTTGATATGGCGTTTTTTTCCTGCTTAAATTGGTATACCAAGAGTAGCTCATGAACTTTTCAAGGCATTTTTGACCATCGAAAGAAAGGACATGCAGGAGGCCTGTCCTTTGATTGTTGCAGCTTTCTTTCTGAAGGCAATTCTTGGACTGTCACATAAGGAAGGAAAAACCAGACATCCCTGGGAGATTTCACTGGGTTGAGGAGACAGGAATAAGAATTTGGGCCGCTGAAGTGGCTGGAATTTATGACTCAGAACACCAAAGAGGGGGATGTGTGAAGAAGGAGATCCAAAAGATGCCCTTGGTTACCTTCCAGGAGGCTCGTCTGACCTTGAATGTGTGAAGCTACATAAGAATGAGAAAGAACAAAGCCTGAGAGCTGTAAGCTGAACAAGTCCTAGTGGTATAGGAGGAATATAACTTCCAACTGGCTAGATGTTAGATGTGCTGAGTTCATGTTCCCTGGAACTGAAGAATGAATTGCAAAGGACAAAGGAGGTTAGAGTAGGCAAAGTTTATTGAGAGAGAGTTCTGAGAGACAGGAAGTGTCCTGCAAGCCCCTTTGTTAGGGATATATTTATTGCTGTTACCAAGAATCAGTCTCACAACCTCATGTGACACTGTGCCACTGAGCTATATCCCTCATCCTGTGAGGAATAGTTTAAAGAGCAAAGTTATACTGTGGATACAACATAGGTCGAACTGTAATCAACCTATAGGTAGCTGCGTAGCTAATACTGGTCCATTAGGGAAGTAGGTCATGTAATAAGGGTACATGGAAAACACAAAGGTAATGAAAAGGGAAAGGATGGGTCTGGATGCTCTGGTCACCAACTTGGGCAACTGATGTCTATCTGAACTTCCTGGACCAGGTGGTGCTAATTATAGTATAATTCCAAGCTACTGCTGATCCCTTAAGGAGCCATGTAGGTCTGGACATTGCAACTTCATCTAGAGGTCTGACCTTCAGATGAGCCTCCCATCACAATTTTGATATCTTTATTTTTGTGTTGACTTTCTGAGATCTCACTTCCTCTTTGACTGTACATTCATTCCTATCTAACTTAGCTGCTGATAATACTAGGGCTCACACAAGTTAAGATATATTTAATTTCCTCCTAACAGGGCCAGGAGAATTTATTTAGAAAGGAAAATTAGGTGAGCTGGTATGGTGATGAAGACCTGTCATCTCAGCCCTCAGGAAGTCTAAAGCAGCACAACTGTAAGTTCAAATCCAATCTGGACAGCTTAGTCATTTAGCAAGGTCCTGTCTCAAAAACTAAGAAACAGATTTAAAAGGACCAATGATGTAGTGCAGTCCAAAGGTCCTGGATTTAACTCCTAGTACTAGTGAAACAAAATAAATACCTAGGTAGGTATCCAAAAAAGAATTTAGAAGTATTGTGTCTTAGTAGTATGTCTAATATAACCCTTAAAATAGACTCAATTTCAGATATTCCCTAAAAAACCTTAAAGGAGGGCTTAAAATGACCAACCTACCTGGGCATGGTGGTGTACAACTGAAACCCCAGCACTTGGGAGGCTGAGGCAGAATCATTTTGAGTTTAAGGCCAGAGTGGACTACAGAGTGAGTTCAAAACCAGTTTGAACTACATAGCCTGACCTTGTCTCAGGCAAAAAATAAATAAATAAGTAAAGACCAAGCTGAGCTCCACGTAACTAAGTTGCCTGCCAAAAAAATTCAACTTTCACTCAAAGGAGGGAAGAAATCCAGTATCCTACAACATGATCACAATGTTCAACATTCAGTCAAAAATTGCCAGACAAGAAGATGAAAGTATGACCCTTATATATACAAGAGAAAACTTTCCCAATATAAATGAACTCAGAAATGACATAATGGACTAAACACAGAAAAACTTTAAAATAGCTACTACTATTAAGTTTAAAAGCTTACAAGGAAACAGAAAACTAATGCAGAAATGGAAGATGTAAAAAAAAA
>PVJX010040383.1:0-15243 GCA_004027295.1 Dolichotis patagonum | reverse complement strand
AATAGGCTCTTCTAGCTCTTCACAACCTTTGTTCACAACCTTCCAATTTGATAAATATAAATATGTCTCCTGGGAGGAACAGATGAGTTTGAGATTTAAAAAAAAAAACTCACAATCTCTTATATCTGTACAGTGCTTGACAGTTTACAAAGTCATATTGTAAATATTAACACATCAATCTTCACAAAAACTCCACAGTATAAGCAGGTATTACTATCACCATTTAACAAAAAGGACTCTAAGACTGAGGTACATACTATAGCTTTGGTGACCTCATTGCAACTCTAGTAACCTTTCCAAGTTATTGTAGTTGCCCCCATTCGACAAGCTGAAAAATATTTCAGGCTCAGTCAGCCTCTCTTCCTTTCCCTGCTATGAACTATTACCTTTTTCCTTTACCAACTCACCTTTTATGACAGTAATGTTGAGAGCTTTGGAGAAATACCTATTTTCCTCCTCCCAGTTTTTGCGGCTAAAGAAGCCAGAGCAATCATATGTACCACTGTCTTTGGCTGTCACAGTCTTAATGGTAATGGTGACATTGTTCTCATAACAGTACTTGAAAGCTTGGCCATCCTTGTAGTAGATTGTCTTGTAGATGGTTGAATTCCTCCAACCATGGCACCTGAAGAAGAGGGTCTCACCCTCTAACACCACTTCTGGAGAGGTCTGAAGGAGCAGCCAGTCTAAAGAGCAGTCATTATGTTATTCATTTAGCAACAAATAGAGAGAAAGGAGAACAGAGAAGGGGGGGAGATTATAAATAGATGGATTGTAGACAGATCATCAATATATAAGTAATCGTATAGATTACAGGTAAGTATTCAGCTAGATTAACAACAGATGAATTATATATGGGCAGGTAGTCATATATAACATCAGTAGACTGATGATAGCTATCTAGCTAGCTAGCTAGAGTTACTGGGAGAATGTAGGTCAAAAATCATAGGTTATCATTAACTCAATTCTTGACTCAAAAAATAAATTACAAGTAAACACAAAGGAATGCTTAGAGCTTTTCTTCTACACTAGTAAATACTTTCTCCTAAAAGTCAATATAGAGCCATAAAATCACTCATGCCTTTTCTACTGAACTCATACATGGAAGTCCTGAAACCCAGAATTCCTTTCAGAACTATTACAGCTAGTGTCAGCTACTACAGGGAAAATAAACAGGAAATTGGAGCTTAGGAAAGTCTATTTTGCTCTTAATTTATTCAAATTTTCCAATTCTGTGGTTAATCGTATTTGGTCTCAAAACTTCTTTAAAACATATGCAGAAGTTTTATCTATTTGTATCCTTAATCTAATTTGTATTCTTAGTCTAATGCTTTCATTATCATTTAGCTATATGTTTCATGAGGTTAGGGGCCTTGTCTCATTGTACATGTTATCCCCAGTGCCTAACATGATGCTTAGGTATTGGTTGATACTCAAAGAACATTTGTGAACAATAAGTCATTGTCATTGCAATAACTCAAAAACATTGTTAAAAGAAAATTTTCAAATGGGAAGATGGCTAACTTGTGCAAGCATATTTTATTAGGAGAAATCTTTAAGGAATTCTCCATAATCTACTAGAAGGAAGTAAAGACTGTCCTACACTGATTTAGTTCATAAATGGAATTTATGTGGAGATGTTTAAAATATTTATTTTCATTGGAGAGAAAAGTGTAACACTCACTTATCCATCCAAATGTAATCATTAGTTTGTTCATCCAAGATTTATTAATTAACCCCCATGTATGATTACATTGTGCTAATTGTTGGCAGGAGTTGAGTGAAACAAGCATAAGAACAGTTTTTGAGTAACAATAAATGACATGAAGAATGTACACAGATATGCCTCATAATTAACTTAATATTTAAGTCATGACACATGGATTATTCAGAGTAAAATTTCAAATCAGAACTTTTGATCCTATTCCAGATACATAGCTTTCAATGTTCATGAATCCATTGTGCCATTTGACCACGTAACTTACATCTGTGTCTTGGCAGAAAATATAGAGAAAAGTAGAGTATAGGAATAATATTGAGAGGTGGCCAGAATACTGAAAAAGGAAGAAAAGTTGGGCATAAGGAGTGGGTGTAGGAGAGGGAGGGGGAAGTCTTGAATGGGAAACCCTGAATGTTACCCTGATGCTCTCACCCTGGTAATAACCTACTTTTCCCCATCTTCCAATGGGCCATTCCTCACAGGAGAGACATTCATTTCCATATCCCCAGAACTTACCCTTAAATACTTCCAGGTGAACAGGATCACTCCAGTACAAATTTTGGCTGCAACATTGGTACTCCCCACTGTCTTGAAATCTGGCATTCACAATGTTATAACTTGAAGTGTTTGTTGAAAAGTTGGTGCCACTGTGAATCCACTTAGTGGGGCTGTCTTCCGTGAGACTTTTCTTATTACATGTAAGAGTCACATTCTCTCCTTCAAATATTCTATACCATGGGGGGTTCAAGGAGATCACAGATTTCCGAGTGGCTTCAAGAAGATAAAATTATAGAAAGAGAAATAAAAGTGAAAAATAATCGAAAACCACAAATATTTTAAGAGTCAGTACCCTTGTTCTGCTTGTATTCCATCCTAATTCCTAAGGGAAGCATTAAAGGATGGGGAATCAGGGCTGTGACCCCAGAAACCTCCCAACATGGGAAGACAGGACATGAACACAGGAGACTTAAGAACGAAGTAATTTATTATGTGAATTGAGATCACCTATTCTCATTCTCTTATTAATTTCAATTTCAGAATGTATAAGCGAGAATTGCAGGTCTTTTTCAGATACAGATTCCATCTGTCACACTCAGCCACTGCTCAGTTCAAAGGCTGGTGTACAGTAAGTGCTCATTAAATATTTATCAAGTGAATGAATGTCAGAAAATGAGATGGACAAATGTATTGGGCTAGCATCAACAGATGAAGCAAAAAGAATATGTGGTATTTTGACACAATGAGGCACTACTCTGCCATAAGGAAAAATAAACTTAAAGCATTTGTAGGTAAATGGAAACACTTGAGACTAATATTAAGTGAAATAAGTTAGACACACAAGCTTAAATATTTATAATATAGATAGATAGTAAAATAGAACATAGATAAATAGGAAATATGGAGATCTTTTATAAATGGAGGGAAAGTAGAAGGGATACAGCAGAGGGAAAGAGGTTGGAAAAATGACAACAATATAGCATTACAAATGGGAAGGGGGACATCATTGGAAGGAGCATGGAAATAGGGAGTTTGGGGTGAAAAGAGAAAAAAAGAATTAAAATGCAAGGATTAAGATATATTATATACATACACCAACTTCAAACAACAATTGTAATCATTATATATTGCAAACATGTACTAATAAAAATGTTTTGATTGGGCTTCATGAAATATCTATAGTCTTTCCAAGATTTAAATTTTGTGACTATTTAATCATAAGTGAATACAAAGTGAAAACTATATGTCAATTTTGCAAGGAAGTGAAACACTCCAAGATCGTGAATCTCTAACAGCTTCCAGGAGCATAGAGATGTGGTGAAAATTTGAACAAAGGCCAAGAAAGTGCCTAGATGGTGATGACACAAGAGTGCTATAGTCAAAGGAGAACTGGACTTATACACAAAGGACTTGTGCTGGAATCCATATTTTTTGTTTTTAGTTGTGTAAACACCAACAAGTAACTTAATCGGAGTGTCAGCATTCTCAGTCATAAAATAATACAAGCAATACAGATAATAGAAGTAAAAAAACACAAATACAAATCAAAAACCTTGGAAGAGAGGCGAAGACATGGAGATGGGCAGTAGACATGGTTTTTGGCTTAAACAGAGAAGGAAATGACTTGAGCATTGGAAATGGCATATTAGAAGCTTTTGAACAGGGGAGAAAAGGAAAATATAAGGTTGAGATGGAAAATGGGCCGACCAGGGAGGGGCAGATTCATTGTCATCAGAGATCAGAAGTGAGGGAATGCAGGCAAACTGTGAGGGGAGAGGAATAACCAGACATTTGGAAATGCTGAAGGGACAAGGACATTGGACTCACCCACTAGCATTCCATCTGGAGCTGCAAAAATTCAGAGACAATAAGTTAGCATCTATTTCCCAGCCCCTTGGACTCCAGAGGATTGGGATCTGGCTTTGGAACTTAGATCCACATCCAATGAGCTTTCAGAGCCAAACATCTTCTCAGGAATCTGACCTGGTTGGACAATGAGATTCTCTCTTCCCTCCACCCTCCCATTCTTTTTAGGAATCTTGCACTCCAGCAGATGCCAAGGTGATTGCAAGGAATCAGACTTTCAGTCTGCTTTCCCCTTAACTGTTTCATAATCCAGTTTCCTCTGCTTTCCAGTTATTTCTAACACAGAGTCCCTAGGAAATATCCCATTATTTGAATATGTTCTAGAAAGAGTCATCACTAAAATTGCCAAAGTTTCCATGCCTGCTGCACCCCAGATCCCTCATGACCCATGGAGGAGATGAACCAATCTTCTACTTACAAAAAAGAAGCAGAGCTATCCAGAGCAGGGCAGACTCATACACGGCAGCAGCCATCTCCTCTTTGTGTCCAGGTGCCAACTGAGCAGGATCTATAGCTTCAAAAATAAGCTTGAAACCAAAAAGGAGAAGGAAATGTTGTATGTGTCATATCTGGTTAACTTGGTTATGCCTGCACTTGCTTCTCTCTCCAGAGATAATACTCAGAGCAATCTTATCTTTATCCCTTTGTTCTCTACTTTCCACCATACCTCCGTATGCACACCTAAAAAGCTGGGGTGGAGGGGTAGGTGTAAGTCTAAGCACAGCCAAAGTGTTCCTTTAAACTATCAATCCCTGCACAATTATTCAATTTGCACCTTAGGAAACTGAGATACAGAGGAGAGCAAAATAACAATATCATAATATATGTCAGGCACTATGCTAAATATCTTGTATTTTATTTACTTCTTTCCAAATTCCTATGACTTAGGTGCTATCACTGTCTACACTTTGCAGATAAGAAAACTGGATCTTAGGAAAGTTTAGGGTACTGCCTAGTAAGTGGCTACCATGGGGTTCAAAGATATAAAATCCAAAACCAGGGTTGAACCCCCAACCATTATGATATACTGTTAGTGTGTGTTCCAGCATGCGGCCAGTAATTGCAGAAATTCTTTTGAGGTTCATCTGAGCTACCAATTATCTTGTTACTTAATTTCCTGCTGTTGTACTCATCTACAAATCAACATAATTTCACCTGATTCATGGGTGATCTACTATCTCACTGGCCAAATTGGAGAGACTTTGAGATTCCTCCTCTACTGGGTTCTGATCTGATTCATGACACAGGAAAGCAGATATTAACCATCCTTTCAACAAGAATCTAGGTGTTTTTACCTATTTGATATTATTTCCCATCTTTGATCAATTTTAATTTCCATTTCTTCTTGCATATATATCTTTTTTTTCCCTCTGGAGGACCCTTCTGACTCATTCTTCAACTTTTTAGTACCAGGTCAATGTTGTTGATGACACTGGAGTCAGTAATGCCTTAAATACCAACAACAAGTTGCCATTTACTAATTTTTTAAATGCAATACTAATTTGATGTTTACCAAAATTCTGGAGTAGGAAGGAACCCCTTTCACAGATGAAGCAACACTATGAGCTCATGCCATGTGCAACCTCAGGGACTGTTAAATTAAACTAGGTCTATTGAATTAAACTCAAAGCCACTCTCCATAAAATGCTATCTAAAACTTACAACTTTATATAGGGTGAGAGAATACAGGGCTAAAAAGACATTTAATAATCTTTTAGATAAGAATGATTAGTGACCAATTTCTTGCTGCATGACATACAATGTTTTAGTGACAGATTTTGAAGACCAAAGAAAGATATTTTGAAAAGTGCAAAGTTTATATTTTGTTTTGGTTTGGTATGAGTACATTCATATATGTGCTTGCATAGTGAGTTTAGAGACTTAAATGCAAGTACTCCTAATGCTGATGTGTTTGAGGTTTACTTGTACAATTGGAACAATAATTGTATCCAGATCATAGTTTTATCATGAGATTAATAACATAATGAATATCTAAAATGTATCACATAGCACCTGACATTAAAAACATGTTTAGTAAATATATCTTCTTCTGTCACTGCCATCATTTATCAAATAGCCTTAGAAGAAATATGAATGTTGACTGGGTTGAAGCAACCAGGAATCTACATAGGATGCTTTGTGCAATAACCAGTCCCTGATGCTAGTTTAATTTATCTAACCAATCTCATTTTTCTCCATAGTGACAAAGAAGAGAGCAAGATTAGGAAACACTGGAACACAGTAAAAATGTAAAATAAAAATAGAAAACAAGATCACCAACAACATAAATGTAAAACAGAACAAACCATACTCTAATTTCCAAAGTATGTAAGTACAGGTGCCCAAAGAAACAAACCAAGAACTCAGAAAAAGTGCATAAACACTAAAGCTAGATAAGAGTTCTATCCTACTCTAGCAGAACTGGTCATTGCATCAGTTTATTTCCATACAGTTAAAAATTTTGTATATTGACATAATGTCCTCCAAAATTTATGCCCACTATCTAGGTGGAGAGGGCTGTTTATTTCTTCTTCCTAACCTGTCCACATCAAGAACATGATGAAACCAGCATATTTTAATGTCACTTCTTACCATAGGCTTTTGAATCTGAACACCCATGTACTCAATACACAACAGCATACCTCTGCCCAAAATTTGACTTGATATTGGTTTGCAAAAGCTTTAATCTATATTACATTTTGTAGTGGTGGCAGAGAAATGAAACTCAAGCAACCAAGCATAAACAACAGGGCCTGTGGAATTTGAGGTGTCCCTGTAGCTGGATTCAGAGGGAGAAGCTTCTGGCAAAACTTCGATTTGCAGAAATGGCTGGCAGAGGAAGTATGAGAGCTCTATTTTTTGGTCTTTGTATTCTTCTTCAAAATTGGGAAGCAGAAGAGCCAATCTGCTGGCTTCTGTCTATCTTAAATTCTGTGAAACCAAGGTCCATAATATTAAATATAAAAATGTCTAAAATGCAAATTACCTGTCTGCTAAAGGTATGCATATGCGAAATAAATATTAGCTTAAGTAAGTTTGCAATATGTCATCTACTTTGTTATTTCTGCTAATTCTATATGGTTAAAAATGAGGAAACTATATCATAAAGACTCTAAGTGCTTGTTGAATGATTTTTCATTGCTAAGTGAAGACTTCGGTATTGGACCGAAACCATTTGACTGAAGAGTTTGCATTCTTGAACAGTTAGAATGATGGACAGTTAGATAGCTGTATTAGTCAGTTTTCTACTGCTGGGAATACTCACATACATAATTTAAAGGGGATAGTGCTTAATTAGGCTAAGTTTCAGAGGTTTCAATTCATTGTCAGTTGACTCCAAGAAGGAAACAGCATGGAGGAGGAAAGCTGCTAATTTCAGGAGAGCAAAGAAGCAGAAAGAGAGATAAAGAGAGATAGAGAGAAAAAGGAAGGGACGAGAGACAGGATTTCACCTTCAAAGGCACACCTTCAGTGACCTACTTCCTCCAAATGAACCCTACTTCCAAATAGCTCATTTACCTATGTACCTATTAAAAGGTTCTTGCCCTAGTATAAATTACTGTACAATTATGGTAGTGGTCTAACATGGTGGAAGGCCAAAGTGGGAACTCCTACCACTTCCTGCTTCTTCCTCAGCCCTAATTGCAACTCCCTTTCCTGTTCGCTCACGAAGAAAAGTCAAATCAGCTCCTTGCGCATCATCAATGCCTACCCTAGGCACCATCCTCACTCAAGATTACATATGCCCCATATTCCCCATATTCCTTTCAAAGGAGATGGCCCAGCCACCATGGGTTGTGTGCTCCTTCCACATCCTCACCTCAATAAACCTGTTTTTTTGTACTTTTGCTTCTCTATTGCACCAGAAAACTCTTTCATCTATCAGTAAACTTAATTGAAAGATGAGTACTTCATGAGTACCAGTTATCTCTCTGACCTCACCCAAAACCTTGCTGCATTGGAGATAAAGGTCTCAATATATGAGTCTTTGGGAAATGCTTCATATTTATGTCATAATGTTAGATAGATAGATAGATAGATAGATCTTCATTCAGTCTATGTATTATGATTGAAGTGAATGTAGAATCATAGTACTCATGCAAAAACTCCTTGGATCCCCAGGAATCCATAACTTACAAATAAGAATTCATTGATCTAGTTAGTCCAACTTCCTGTTCTATACTGTCCTTTCCTCAATTCAGGGGAGGAATTTGCAATCCATATGCACTTAATGTTCTGGCACTGGTGGCATATTTATTGTGTATTTCATAAATATTTCTAAAAGGAAGATGGGAAACAGAAAATCCTTGCTTTTGTCCTATAAATTGTTAGGTCCTGGAAGGAATTGACTCTGTTTTCTTCTTTTTGCCATTTTGAATAGGTGCTGGCTTAAGGAAGAGCACTCAATAATAGGTGCTGTCTGGTAAATTTTCACATTGAAGTCAGTGGTTTTGCACATTTTACTTCTTGTCTTGACCTGAATGGTTACCTACTTTGGTTCCAAAATATATATAAAGGAAATAAATGGAAACTCCCAGGATTCCCAAAGTTAATGCCACTTGGAAAGAGATGAAGACAATGTTTATACTAACTGCAGCTTTAGGTGCAAGTCAAGCAAGATATTCCCCCCAGGGAAAGAAAAATGAAATTTCAAGGAATAACTCCAAAGATGATGTTTTCTTTCTCTTTCACTTTTTTTTTGGAGGTTAATTTATCTCTGATATGGAAGGGAGAATTGGGTAGAGTATTTCACAGGTAGCATTTGGATGGAGGCTAGCTACAAGGTATATTACCAGCAATTGATTTTTAATAACAAAGCTTTCATTAAAAATTCAGTTACCATATTGCTTGGAAATTGCAGAGTTATGTAGCTGGAGCTAATATACTGAAGACTACTTATAAGCAAGTCCTACCAGATAAACAAGTTGAAGGCTGTCAATGGAAGCTAAGAGGTTAAAAGATTCAGGCACATGGTCACTTTTTGATTGGATATGAGAACTCAGTGGAATTGTTACAGGCAGCTGGAGCTAGTTAGATTATGGTATAAAATAGATTGCCCTAAGTCAATGGCCATCTCTGAGAAATTTTAGGGAACAAATTGACAGATTTTTCTGTTATGTGAAATTTAGGGTATACTTATGAATTCTAACACAGTAATGAAATATTTTCCCATTCTGATATAGGGGAATGAAATTCCCTACCTGTTACAGGCAGCAGAACTAGTTAGAAATAATAATGTGTTTTACAGTGTGTGGATGTGGCCTCTCTTTATTAAATCAAGCTGTCTGTCTTCAGGATGGACAGTAAGTCACTCACAGTGTGCAGACACAACTTCTGTCAGGCATCTTGCAGTTAAAGTGGGAGTCGGAGCTGTAGATGCAATCAAGCAAACTGACTGTGATTTTTGCCTTATACCATCATGTTCCAGCCAAGAGACTTGAAGGGTTTCAGGTTTGTGTTCACATCCTTCAGCAGATACAAACATTTAAGGAGCTGACTTTTCCCTGACAATGGGGAAAATGTATTACAAGCCTGCTGAGGAAGTGTCTCAAGGGCCATAGTGGAGGAAGAAAAATTTTTTCAGTGTCCGAATATTATCTTAAATTTTAAAAATTAAAAGAAAAATATTAATGATTAACCATGCATGTTTCAAAGAAATTAAGTAAAGGATTAATTAAATGTCCAGAGTGTGAACAGTCTCTTCAGTTTGAGCTTTAGCTGAGACTACTTATTAGCTACTTATGTCTTTATTTATTTATTTTTTTTTGGACAAAATCTAATGACATAGTTCAACCTAGTCTTGAGTTCACTACATAGCCCAGGCTGGCCTTGAACTTGCAGTGATCCTCCTGCCTCAGCTTCCAGAGCGCTGGGATTACTGGGGTGCACCACAGCTCCTGGTGGACTACTAGTTTCTTGCACATTACCAAATCTATCCTTGCCTCAGCCTCCTTTAAGATAGAGTTAGTATGAGTACCTTCCATAAGGGTGGTAGTGATATAGGGGAATGAAACTGCCAACCTACTATCTCCAGTACAAGCTCGTATTCTCTAAAATCAAAGAATGAATTTTAGAAACAACGGAGGTGAAGAGTAGAATATATTTATTGAGAGAAAGAAAGCTTCTGTCTGAGAGAGACAGAATGGTGTCCCGAAACTTTTATAGAGCAAAATCACGAGATTAGATGGCTCAAAAGTCAGGGAAAAATGGGAATTTGCAAAGTGGGCCTAAAGTAATCCAGACTTAATCCCTAAGGATTATACTTAAGGGTGTGGTTGCATTTGTTTTGCCTTCTGTCTTGGGATCTGGCCCACAGCAATAGGTGTGTGTCCCCTCCAAGGTCATCAGATATCTGGTCCTCTGTGCTGGCTTCCTCCAGGGCCTAACCCTGTCTGACTGCCTATAATATTTCTAACTGGTTCAGCTGCCTGTAACAGTACTGAAGTAATAAATGATTATTAAATGAGTTAATACGGTGTGCTCAGAACAGAGCATGGCAGACAGGACCTGCTAAATACATTAGCTTTTACTGATATGCTCATTATTTTGTAAGAAGCCACTGCTTAGACTCTTATAAGTAACAACAAACAAACAAACAAACAAACAAACAAAAACACTCCTTCCCTGTCTTTCTGCCAGTAAGATTTACTCCCTCACATATAACATAGACCTGCAGAGATGGGGATAGGGAGCTGGAAGATCATTTCTTGGTGTGGCCATAGACAAAGAAATTCTGGTTTTGCAGAGTCAGCCCTCCAGACAGATGTAGTGTAGGTCAGGTTTATTTTATGCCTCCTGACAGAATTACACAGTTAAAAAATGGAAATAGGTTTTTCTTAAAGGAATCCCTTTAGGCTGTTAGCAGATAAGGACAAGAGGTCTTAGCCCAGCCTGGATCATTTGCATTTTAATAGGTAACTTGTGAAACCCTAATCTTTCAGGACCCTGGCTAAACAGTATCCTGACCACTGTATTTCCAGGGGCAGAAAGTGGGTATGAGTGGAAGTTGGGGAAATGGAGAGAGGCTGGGAGTTGTTCTGAGTCTTTTTCATCATGATCATCATACTCCCTGCAAGCGTTATATGCTACAGAAGGTCTTTAGGAGAAGTGTGTGTGTGTATGTGTGTGTGTGTGTGTGTGTGTGTGTGTGTGTGTGTGTGTGTTGGGGAAGGCTATGCTTGTCTCAGTGACTGATGCACAGGTGTTTTTAACAACATTAAGCAACCAAATGCCCTGTAATAACCAGGGCATCTTGGTACACAAAAAATTGTGCTGCTTCTGCACAACCTTCCATATCCAGTTAGATATTTTGTATAGTTTAGCCTTGAACCTGACTTTGACAAATAAGTACAAAAGCACTTTTTCATACATACCAGACTTTACCAGAAACAAGCCCTCAGGTATATTGAGGGAAGATTATTCTTTGCTGAGCACAGCATCCTTGAATTCTTCACTGTATCAGAAAATCAAACCACCAGTAGCTACACTGTCCACATTTGCTTCGTCTGTGTAGCACTTACTTATCATGGACATTTTTTTATTATGAATGTTTTCTCATTTTATTACTTCCTTATATGAAAACTGGGAATTGTGCTGATTTAAAAGAATATATTTTGGGGTATGTAACATGGGGAAATGATCTAGTTTCAGAGACCCAAAATTTAAACAAATTTAGGAACTCCTTCTTAAACTTTTAAATAGAAATTTTTGAATAAAATTTCAGGTACTAGAATGGACTGCTTTTTTAGAACAAGAAAATAAATTAACACAAATTAAAAAGGATGAAAGCTGACAAATTACATGAGTATTGCAAGATCTAGAAAAAACAATTAATTTTCCATTTACATAGTCCACTAATATACTTTTCTTATTCATATTTTGATACATACTATTTGATCTCCTTTTTACCAGATAACAACACTAATATAATTTTTATAAAGAAACTAGAAATATAATTCATTCCTCCAACATCACTGATCAATATTTATTTCTATTATTGATAGCTGGGGTGCATAGAAAATGTAATTTCTCATGCAATATTCCCACTGCAGTCCTTCTACAGGCTGGTGCCTCACAAACACAGGCACTCTGATAAATCCTATAGTGCTGATTCCCATCACAAAAGGCAAAAACACTGATGTATTTGTAATTTTATATTCTGCACTATTGAGTAGATATCTGAAAGGAGGCAATTTCCCTTTTCATTAAACTTGGAAAAAAAGTATAACCTCTGCTAACAATTTTGCACACGCCTGACACTGAGAAACTTTTTTGTAAGATTGGCTTATGACTCCAGTTACTTCAACTTTGGTTTTCTTTTGCTTCCTACCAACTTCACCCAGCACAGAGGCTACATTCGTGCCAGAGTATGACGTTTTGCCATCCACTTTGTGTCATAAAACCAGGAGAGCTCGCTCTTCAATGCAAGAGTTTTGGTAGGAGAGCTTGCAATATATTATTATATCTGACAGTGACTGCAAGCCACATACTTCTGTTCCACTAAACTAGGACTAGGCTGATTTTCAACAAAAGTTCTCAACAGGACCCTAAAAGCTACCCAAAGCGGCTCTCTTGCTTCCATTGGGGAGGAAATGTGATGGAGAAAAGTGTGAATGCGGCAAGACAGTATCCTTGTCTGCATGGCTAAAATGTTGATGTGACTTGGATAAGTAATCCCTGAGTGCCCTGCAGTAAGAGCTTAGTTCCCAGTGTGTGGTGCTTTCTAGAGGTTCTAGGGTCACTAAGCTATGGAGTCAAGTGGGAGGTCTTAGAACAGTGTGGGCATGATGACCTTAAGGGGGCTATTGAGAATCCAGCTCGTTTTTCTTTCTCTGACTTTGCTTCCTAAACACAGTCACTAAAAGTTAAGCAACTTTCTCCAACATGTACACTCCCACCATGACATGCTGGGGGCCACAGGCCCAAAGGCAAGAGGGCTAACGTACTGTATACTAAAACCTCTGAGAACTTGAGACAAAATAAAGCCTTCTTTTTAAGTTTCACTATAGGATAAGCCTATGGTTTTGTAAAGTTTATAAAAGTAAGATATTTGTGTTAGTCAACTCTTTATCATTGTAACAAAATATCTGAGAGAAGGAACATGAAGACCAACTTTAACTCATCTTAATATAGCTATCTCTGCTAGGTTCAATGCCTATCAGGATAGGGAAGAGAGCGCTGTAAAATGTGTGATACCACATGGAGTGTGGCAATATTGGAGAACTCTTGTCTAGTTTTTTTTTTTAATTTTATTTTTAAGAGAATAAAACAAAAGAGGGCAGTACAGAGCAGATCAGAACAGGACAACATAGGCAACACAGCACTTTACATTAAGACAACCAGACATCAACAGTAGCTATCACAATATCTCCTTCTCTGCTATAGTTGAGCATAGTTTCAAATACAATAATATCAAACATAACAAAATAGTATAAAGCCATTCAAAGAGTGAAAGAATTACAGGGCTTTCTGAAATGAATAACAGAAAATGATCAATGGGTACTATAATATCTCATTTTCGATGGAAAAATTTTCACACATATTCAAATCCCAATAACACACAATGTGATAGATAGAACCAATGGTAGTAGAAGAATAGAAGCATGGTATGACTTCTAAGTAGGATGATATTAAATCAGCAATAGCTGTCATAATGTTTTGTTTTCTTCAAAACAGCTGTTCATATCATCACGTATGACATAGTCAAACAAACCAGAAAAAAGCCATCCCAACTGATGATTGAAAACATTGAAAGGCTTCAAAGCTATAAGATGGGGACTCATACTTACCATAAAATCTTATATACTCTTATCAACTCTCATACTAGGGAGACTATACAGTATTTATACTTGTGAGTTTGGTTTATTTTGCTTAAGAGAATGGTCTCAAGTGGTGTCCATTTATTTATAAATATCTCAATGTGATCATTCTGTATAGCTGAGTAGTACCCAAGTGTATAAAAATACCACATCTTTTTTATCCATTCCTCAGTTGATGGGCACTTAGGTTGTTTCCAAGATCTGGCTATTACAAGGTGTGCTACTATAAAGATGGGTGCACATATATCACTATGGTATGATGTTTTCAGTTCCTATGGGGAATATGCCTAGAAGTGGAATAGCTGGGTCAACTGGGACTTCCAAACCCAGCTTTTTTAGGAACCTCCAGACTGACCTCCACAGTGGTTGTACCAGTCTACATTCCCACCAACAGTGTAGAAGAGTTTGTTTTTCCCCACAGCCTCTCCAACACTTGCTGTTGGTAGTGTTTTCTATCCTGGCCATTCTTTCTGGAGTGAGATGGAATCTCAGTATGGTTTTAATTTGCATTTCTCTCATGACTAATGATGATGAACAGTTCTTCATGTATTTATTTGCCCTTCGTATTTCTTCATCTGAGAACTGTGTATTCATTTCAGATGCCCATTTTTGGATTGGGTCTTTCAATTTCAAGGGTCTGAGTTTTTTTTAATAGTTTATAAGTTCTAGACAGAAGTGCTTTGTCTGAGGAACAGTCCATGAAGATTTTTTTCCCAATTTGTGGGTTTTCTTTTCACTCTCCTGGAAACCTCTTTTGACATGCAGAAACTCTTTAATAAGATGTAGTCCCAGTTATTGATTCTGGAAAGTATTTCCCATGCAGTTTGGTTCTTGTTCATGAATTCTCTTCCTACCCCTATATCTTGGAGATTTTTACCTACTTTGTCTTCCAGCAGTTTTAGTGTTTCTGTTTTAATATTTAGATCTTTGATCCATTTAGATTTTAGTTTAGTGTATGGTGATAGACATGGGTCTAGTTTTAGTCTTCTGCATATGGATAGCCAATTTTTCCAGCACCATTTGTTAAAGAGACTGTCGTTCTTCCAACAAGCTTGTTTGGTCCCTTTATCAAAGATAAGGTGGTTGAGTGAGTTTGTGGTTGTGGTGTATCTTCCAATCTATTCCCCTGATCCTCTGGTCTGTTTTTGTTCCAGTACCATGCTGACTTTATTACTGTAGCTTTGTAGTATAATTTCAAGTTGGGGATTGTGATGCCTCCTGCCTTGCCTTTGTTGCTTAGAATTGCCTTTGCTATTCTAGGTCTCTTCTGGTTCCAGATGAATTTTAGGAGTGATTTCTCTAGATCTATGAGGTATGTTAGTGGTATTTTGATTGGGATGG
>PVJX010040382.1:0-15224 GCA_004027295.1 Dolichotis patagonum | reverse complement strand
GAATTTGCTTCATGAATTCTAGGTTTTTTCTGAATTCTTCATTAAATTTTTCTCTCCATTTTTGTTCCTCCATTCTTCTGTCTGTGCCTTCTTGAGAGGTGCCCAGCCCTTCTTTTATTAATCTACTTATCTCTTGTTTAATTTGAATTAATATTTCAGTTTTGGTCCTGCTTACAAGGTCCTGAAGATATCTCTTTATGTCCGCTAGCACTGTGTTTGATGTTGCATTTTTGCTGCCCTCAATCTCTTTTGTATTTACCTCTCCTGGATCAATGTTCTCAGGGTTGGGGGCTGGGAGTTGTTTCTTATTTCTCCCTTTTGTGATGTTTTTGGTTCCTTCCATACAAGTGTACAGTGTAATGCCCAGACCCTTTTCTTGTTGGTTAAGGCTCCTCTAGAGGGCGCAGGCTAGGAGCTTTAGCCCTCTTCAATAGGTTGTCAGAGATTAGAGTTCACCCACGGGCAGTGTGTGCTAGCTCCTCCCTTCCGGGCCAGTCAACCTTTGCAGGCTTTCACTGTGTCAGTGTGCAGTGATCTCAGGGAAGTAATATTGTAGCGACTCACTGGGTCCCCACCAGGGGCGCGGCCTAATCCAAGCAGATTCCACCAATCTGCTTGGCGAGGGGAGCAACCAGCTGAAGCCACTTCCTTATGGAGTTAGGTCTGTCCTGCCCAAATCCAACATGTCATCCAGTCGATTTCCCCTTTCCCGTGGGAGGGTCTTATTCCCATCACTCACTGCGTGTTTATGCCCATCCCAGAGAACTGCAGGGCTCCCCGACCTCTGACTTCAGCGCAGCTGCAGTGGGAATTCACGGTGCCTCGGGGTGGGTCGAGTGCAGGGCCAGTCCGGGCGAGCTGCATGCAGTGCTGTTCAGCTCTGTGCTCCGGCAGCTCAAGCCAGTCGCTACGGTGCAGATCACTTGTTCAGGTCGGGCAGGAATTCAGGCGGCTCGAGGAGGGCACCATGCTCGCTGATCTTAGCTTCTCTAATGGTAGTCCCAGGACCTCATATTCGAGCAGTTTTTTGCACTTTAGTTTTTTCCTTGGTTGTGAGAGTCCATCTCTATCTGTTTGGGTCTCTCCAGGGTGTTTTATTCTGGCATTTGAGCTGTCTCTCTCAGAGAGGGTCCCTCTCCTGCCACCTACCAGTCCGCCATCTTGTTGACATCGAAGAACCAACTCTTAGATGTTAGACAGTTTTGCAACACAAATGTTGTTACATTTGTAGCTTGACATTGGCCATGGCATGAGTATTTATACTGAAAAATTGGAAAATTCTACAAGGCTGTTATCTCTCAGCTTTTTGTTATGAGCCCTGAATTCAAAAGAGAGGTTATTGGGATGATTTAGTTTTAGTCTCTACTTGTATGCTAGCTATGTATACCAGCAGGACAGGGTTATAATACACAGGCATAGCTAGTCCAGTACATCAGGGCTGTCTACAGGAAAGGGGACTTTTGTGAACTGGCCAGCTACCCAGGGGCTTTCTAAAAAGTTGCTACCCCTTTTCAGATAATATATGGACATTTTAACCAAGGCTAAGCAATTAGGAAATTAGAAGACATAACATGTGACCTTAGTGGGAATGAGTTTATGTATCAAGTCATCACTGTGATTAATCCTTTACCTAATCCACTGGGTCACAACTAACTGCGTATTCTGATCACCTGGGCTTTTGAAAAAGAGATCAATAGTGAGTCCCATTAGACAGAGAATTGGCTTTAATGGGAGTATTGATACATTTAAAAAAGCACCTTCAGTAGTTTTAAATTCTAATTTCAATACTAATGATAATGCCGAATCATTTGTTAAATAATAAATAACTCTGATGGGCTTTAGGGAAGTGATATCTGTACATATTTGTCCTTTGCTACTTTTAGACACTGTATGTAGCAAACTTAAATTTTATGTTATAGACAGTAAATTAAAACTAGATTTACTGGGTAAAAGGCTGAAAATAAAGGAATTGACAGGGCCTTTAGGATCAGGGACAATGTTGCTCCCTGGGGGGTACAGGTCAGGGCTGATGAGCTGAGAAGAAATAACTATAGTAACCTGGCAATAGTGTTGGGTATTCTCTTGGGGTTATTTAATAAGTCACATAGCTTTTATGTATAAAACTTAAAAAGTTCAGAGATAATAAAAATATAAGCAATTTTCACTATTGGAAAGATGAGCATTTTTAGGAATGTTTAAAAGCAGTATTTGCTCCCTTATTGATCCCATTCTTTGATCCAACAATGATTTATTCAGACAATATTCTATGCAAAGTATTGTGTTAGACCCTAGAAATGTAATACCTGATTTTATTGAATCTCCATTCTGACAGAAGATACAAATATTAAATGATTCATTATAAATAAATTTAAATATTTAATTAAGGTAGAAGCAGTGCTATGAAATACTATTTCATTTGAAGTAATTTTATGGGATCATGTGAGAGAATCTGAGACCTAGAGCATATTTGGGGAGATCAGGTAAGATGATCAGGCCTTTGGAAGCAATACATGAGTTAAGTTTTGAATATTTCTGGGTTGCATTAATTAAAGTTTAGAGCAGAGATTGTTTCATAATGATAAAATAGCATGCACAGATATCATTTGACAAGAGATATTAAGGAACTGAAAGAAATTTACAGCATCTACTTGGGCAGGGAATGAAGGGGAAGATGCCTGATAAGGCATAAAAATGATAACGCAGGGACACAGTTACAGATCATGTGACCATGCGTCATAAGGGTAATGAAAAATGAAGAAGGGGTTTCAAGAACAGTGTTGTGTAGTAAAGAATTTGACTGATCTTTGACCCTCTTTCCTCAGAAGTAACTTCCTAAGTCTTTGTAGTTTCCCGAGCAGCCTCAACACCCTAATTTTCATTGAGGTTTCTTGAGCCTCACTTGAATGTATGCTCCTGAGATGACACAGGACCGGCCAGTCACACCAGAAAGAGTAAGTGTGCGATTAGAGATCTGAGGCGCAAAGACACATCAATTAGCCCGACCTCTGGAGAGAAAGAGGGGTGCAACCACATAACCAGTGATTCAATCTATCACCCTACACAGTGACATTCTAGAAAAGACTCTGGGTTCCTCAGACTCAGGTGAGTTTTCTGGCTAGAGACGCTCACCAATGTGCCATGAGATGATGTGTGCCCTGAACACAGAGGCTTCTCAGACCTTGTGCTGTGCATCTCTTCATTGTGCTGCTATTCCTGAGCTGTAGCATTTGAAATGGGACCTTAGTTGTATGCACAGTGCTTTCCCAAGTCCTAGCAAATTATCACATATGAGGAGTAATGGAAAATTCTGAATTTGTAGCCAGTTGGTAAGAAGTGTGAATGACTCAAGAAATTCCTGAACTTGTGACTGGTGTCTGAAGTGAAGACAAGCTTGTGAGAGACTTCCACCTGTGAAATATACGCTGATTACAAGTAGTTAGTATCAGCAGTGTATTGCAAATGTGTGTGTGTGTGTGTGTGTGTGTATTTTGTGGTAAGTTTTTCACTCAGTTCTTCTGTGTTGTACTTTAAATGGACTTCTGTCACTTTGTCTGCAAAGTATTTCCAACTTGTAGGTTTTATCATGTGGTTTCCAGCTGCTATCATGTATAGATGTTGGGAGAGAATATATGGAAAGAAGTCATAAAACTGGGCCACATTACCTGATAAACTTTAAAAACTCAAGACGCAGGATAAGTACTTTTATTAATGCAAGCATTCCGAAGAATTCACTATGTATTATGTATTCAAAAACTGATGGAAAGAAATCTTAGGCAAATGCATTCCTTGAATTACCAGATCTCCTCTGAGGATCTCCCTGGTCCTGCTCAAGAATCAGTCCATCCTAGAGTGACTCTGTCCAAAGCTCTGACTGAGCTAGGTCTTGGACATTGGTTATCTTTTTTTAAAAAATTAATTTTATTGATATGACATATATAATGATCACATTCATCATAGGGAATTTGTACATGTGTATAATATATCCTAATTCTTTTTCCCATTCTCATTCCCTTCTTTTCCTTCCCTTCAGTTCTTCATCACCTCTCCCTTTACAAAACTTCATGTCTATTGTTTTTCCTCTATTCCATTTTATTTTTTTATTCTTATTCTCTCCCTTCCCTTCCCCTTTCCATCCTCTTCCTATTTGAATATTTTCTCCCTATTTCCCAATATCTATCATCCATTTTGGTCCTTATTTACCTTTCGGGTTTCTCACCCAAGAGAAACAATGTAATATTTAAACATGCATGTCAATTTGTTTCACTTAAAATTATGGCCTCAAGGTACATCTATTTACCTAAAAATGCTACAAATTTGTCCTTTTTATGGCAGAGTAGTACATCTTTTTATATAAAAACTACATTTTCTTTATCCGTCCATCCACTGATAGGCATCTGGATTGTTTTGAGGAGTTAGCTTTTACAAAATTTGCTGCTATAAACGTGAGTGTGTATATATTGCTGTGGTATGATGCTTTTAACTCTTTTGGGAAAATACCTAGAGAAGAGCTGGATCAAATTGAACCTCTAGTTTTAGTTTTGTGAAGAATCTCCATCATGATTTCCAATTTACAGTCCTACCAACAGTGGGAAAGGGTTCCTTTTTCCCATAGCCTCACTGGCATTCATTTCATTGATTTCTTGATGATAGCCATTCTTTCTGGAGTGAGATGGAATCTCAGTGTTTTAGTCTGCCTTTCTCAAATGACCAGCAATGTTGAACAATTTTTTCATGTATATGTTTGCTGTTTATACTTGTTCATCTGAGAAATATCTGTTCACTTCAGTTGTCTGCTTTTGGATTGGGTCTCTAAATTTGGGAGAGGGGTGTGATTTTTTAAAAATTCATTATATATTCTAGATGTCAATCCTTTGAGGAATAGCAGGTAAAATTTTTTCCCAGCAGGTGGGTTGTCTCTTCACTTTCTGTTGGCGATCTCTTTTGCTGTACAAAAGCTCTTTAATATGATGTAATCCCAGTTGTTGATTCTTTGTGCTATTTCCTGTGCAATCAGGGTCTTGCTCATAAAATATTTGCCTACACCTATGTCTTCAAGAGCCTTACCTATTTTATCTTCTAGCAGATTGTTTCTGTTTAAGTATTTAGGTCCTTGATCCATTTCAATTTTAGTTTAGTGCATGAGAGGTGATGCGGGTCTAGGTTTAATCTTTGTCATGTAGATGATGCTGACAATCCTAACAACTCTTTTGACAACCTTAAAATTTCCAGATATTACATAACTACTGACCTGCCAGTCTATTTGCTACTATGTCCTGTTAAAAAATTTTTAAAAACTATGTATCTACTTAACATTTAAATTTTTAAATTTTAAATCTAAATCTCATATATTTAAAATTTTATGCTTGTATAGTTTCAATGATATGATTTCTGACATATTACAAATGTTGACATTTAACGCTTATATTTTAAAAGGTGTCTAGTAGAATGTGAATTTATGAGAATTTGATACTTACATATATCTAGACTAAAAAGACATGTTCTTTTTAGATATGTTCTTTTTTAATAGTTGTAGATTTCTTCCTTCCTCTCAATTTCTCTTTCTTCCAAGAATTTTAACCTATTATATTTTATGATTGAAATTATCATGAATGTCTCAAACAAAATTAGGTACATAATTGCAATGTAAATGAAATTTAATTTTCAGTTACCACAAAGGCTAACCATTTTTTAAGTCTTCTGGTTTGCATTAGCACTATAATTATTACTGGTACCCGATAGATCAAACAAGATAAACATATTATAATTTTTGACAATTAAATTATCTAATATGTATCTTTTAAGGAGATAAATGAGCCTTGTTTTTCAATCAATACATCTATATGTGAAAGTCTTTAGAATGAGCCAAGATTCAGCATTGATTTTTTTTCCCATCTTAAAGAATTTTTATGTAAGTCTTGAGAAATTTTGATTATATAAGTTAGTAGTTAGGAATGTAATGAGTTTTATTTTAGCTATGTCATTCAGTTCTTGAACTCTTTATTATATATGTGCCAGAACATGGAGATCTATCTTCAAAAAGTATTTTTAGTTATGTTAGATCTTCCTTTAATTTTGTTGAAAGCAAAGATTTGGAAAGCACTTGGAATGTAAAAGAATATGTTACCCTCCCAGTGATAGCACTGGCCTTCTCAATGCCAACAATACTGCATATTTCTCTTTACTTATGTCACAGACATTTCTCATCCAGGAAGAGTATCATAGTAATACTAACCATGGAGAAAGGTTCCCCTGTCCTTGTTAAGTGAAAGCAGGAATGGAAAAGAGATCTCCATGGTATCTCAACTACAGAAGCATTACTGGGTCCCATTTAGATGGGATACCTGTGAAGCTGCGGTTCTGGAGATCACCCTTTATCAGACCCACCTGTGTGCCTGGATGTCCTAGGAAGTCTTTCTGATTATTTTCCTTGAAGACCCTTACCAAGCTGATAAGGTTGGCGGAAACCCTAAGTAGGATGGGCCTTCCTGACTTTGGTGAGCTTTGGTGCTACTGAATTTTTGAAGGATTTATTCACATTTCCATACCTGTCATTTAGCTGTTATGGTGCAGATTAAAACATGGTTATAGGAAAAATGCATACGATAAACATAGACTTTAAAATCTTACACATACTTTATAGCAAAATAATCATTATGTCTCAGTGTTTTACTAGAGAAAGAGATGTAACACGAGACATACAAATATATGACACTGCAAGATCGACTTAAATCGTTACCCGAGTCGGATGAGGAATAGCACACAGGATGTCTGCATGCTGGAGACTGAAGGTTCCAGTCCAAGCTCTGGAGTCCACTGCGGTGTCCCGTGCAAGTTCATATCAGGAGGCCGATGGGGCTACAATAGGAGGCTGATGAGTCTGTGCTGGAGAGCTGAAGAGTCTACACCAGAAGACCTAAGCATCCGAGGCAGAGGCCAAAGAGTTTGCTGCGGAAGCCAGAAGATGATTCCAAACTGAAGGTAACAACTGTAGCTCCTCTGAAGAACAGAAGCCAGTCCATCCTTCTTCATTTCCCCTTTATACTGTCCAGGTGATGAGGCACCCTAGGGTGGGTCGCTACACCCTAGGGTGTAGAATTGCTGAGCCTATTTAGTTGAGCTTCTAAACTTTTTAATTGACAAAACCAATTAGCCATTACACAGTAATAAACTTATTATTTTTAAAAAAGCATCTGCCATTCTTTACATGACTTTATGCAAATAAACTTTTCTACACTGAGGGATATTTTATTTTGTTATTGTTAACAGATACATGTTAAAAAATTCTGACCAGAGAATTGATATTTGAGACTAGCATTCGAGCCTCTGCCTGGCTTTCATTTATGGTTTTTAAGGTTCTTGTAGCAGTTCTTGCCTTTTAATGGGTAGCATCTTGTCCTCAATGTTCTAAGGGGAACACTAAGTGGCAAGAATTTCTCAGAAAGACCCAGAGTAGTTCCACAGTGGCTCTGGTCATAACCTACGTGACAGTTCCAATTATCCTTGAGCCTCGTGGGACAGATGACAACAGAGCTTTGCCATTTTCAATAGACAACGACATAATTTCACCTCAAGTCCCAGACAATGTTAGGAGGTTAATTTTTATACCATTTTAAAGGAAACCCTTCAGCTACTAGTATTCTTTTGACCACTTCTTAGTATTCCTTAAGAACTGGGAGGGCTGAGCATATGGTCATTACTGAAGTCTTTCTCCTCTTGGTTCTAAACTGGTGTGTACATGAGAATAATGTGGGTGTGTCTTTAAAATGTAACCAGATCTTCATCCAGTAGATTTGGTACACTGTCTGTTATTAAGTGTTCTGTAGTATTTCTAGACATTATCTAGTATTTCATTGTGCCATCAAAATTTGCATCTCCTAATAAGACAGAGAAGATTCTTCATTAGGTGATTTACACAGGAGAAGTTAAAAATGATGCAGTAATTATTTGGTAGTAATAGTGAAATAGAAAAATTATTCCTTTATACAACAGCAAATAACTATAATGGTCACATTTTAAGATCTATTCTCTATATTCTTTACTAAGAAATGTCAGAAGACTGCAGATATTATTGATTTGGATGATTTCTATTTTCATTACTTTCCCAGTCTCTTAGTATTCTTCAAGTAGTTCATTTTGCTGCAAACCAAGCCAAATGTAAAGTTTTGGTCTGAGTTTATATACATCAAAACCCGGACTGCATTTGCACCATAGTTTAACAAAGAACTTAAAATTTCTCCAGTTTGACATGGTCTGATAACCTTGTGAAATTGCAGAAGGAACCAACATTATTATATGACCACTCTGCAAGATATTATGGTTGGGGTTATTATTTCCACTATTTTATAGATTAGGAAATTGAGGTTAGAAAGTTTGATGAACTTTTACTGGTAGAAATGAAAGAGTAGAACAGGAGCCTCATCTCTTGACTGCAAACCTGTGTTAAGAATGTTGACCAAGTACGTGCATAGCTCAGCCAGATGAACCCTAACTGACTGGAGATGGAGATTTGTGTGCAAACCCATAGCCAGCATCATTCTGAATAGGGAAAAACTGAAAACGTTTACTCTCAAATCTGGAGTAAGGCAAGGACATCCATTTTCACCACTCTTCTTCAATATAGTCCCGGAAATTTTAATGAGATCAATTAGACAAAGGGAAACAATAAAAGAGATACAAATTAGAAAAGATTAAATTATCTTTGTAGATAATCTGATCCTATACTTAAAAGACCTCCACTGAAAGGCTTTTAGAGCTAATAAATGAATTCAGCAAGTGAGCAAGTTATAAAATCAACAACAGAAAAATAGCTTTACTATCCAGCAATACTGGACTAGCTGAGAAAGAAATCAAGAGAGCAATCTATTTTTAATAGATTAAAAAATATCTAGGGATCAGTCTAACCAAGGAGATGAAAGACCTCAGTGGTGAAAATTTCAGAATGCTGAAGAAAGAACTTGAAGAAGATACCAGAAGAGGGAATAACTGCCCATGTTCATGGAGTTGCTGGATTAATATCCTCAAAATGACCTTCTTAGCAAAACCAATCTACAGATTCATCACAGTCTCCATCAAAATATTGATGACATTCTTCAGAGTAGGAAAAAACTATCCTAAATTTCATATGAAAGCACAAAAGAGCCAAAATAGCTCAATAAATCCTAAAAAAGAGTGAATTACTTTGCAAGGCCACAGTAACAACAGCACAATACTAGCACAAAACTAGGCAAGTAGGCCAATAATACAGAATAGAGATCACAGAAACAAGCCACACAAGTATAGCCTTCTAATTCTTGACAAAGGGATCAAAATTATACTTTAAAGAAAAGATAGGCTCTTTAACAAATTGTGCTGTAAATACTAAATATATTCTTGTAGAAGACTGAAAAAAGATCTCTAGCTCTATCTCTGTACAAAAATCAATTTAAAGTGGATCAAAGACTTGTAATTTGGAAATTGCTAAAAGAAACACTTGAAGCCGCAAGGCACAGGCAAATGCTTCCAAATAGGAATTCAGTAGCACAGGTAATAATAGCAAAAATCAACACATGAAGCTACATAAAATTAAAGTTTCTGCATAGTAAGGGAAACAACTAACAGAGTGAAGAGACAGCTTAAAAAATGGGAGAAACCTGTTTTTTAATAGGGTTAATAGAAACCTTGGCAGATACACTTTTGACATAAGATTAATGTCCACAATGTAGTAAAAGCTCACAAATTTAACTCTAAAGGATCAAATAGCTCAACCAATAAATGTGCAAATGAATTGAACAGACATTTCTTAAAAATAGAAGACCAAATGACCAGTAAAGATATGAAAGCCTTTCAACATATCTAGCCACTAGAGAAATGCAAACCAAAACTACACGGAAATTCCATGTTTTTCCAGTCAGAGTAGTAGTCGTCAAGAATACAGAAAACAATACATGTTGCTAAACATATAGGAAAAAAGGAATCCTTCTACACTGCTGGTGGCAATGTAAGTAAGTATAGCTATTAGTATGGAGAGTCCTCAAAAAACTAAAAGTAGAGCTATCATTTGGTCTATCTATACCACTCACTAGTATACTTGGTATCTACCTGAAGAAATTGAAGTCAGCACACTACAGGGACACATGCACATCCACATTCATCGTGGCAAAATTCACAATAGCCAAAGTATGTAACCACCCTAGGTCCCCATTTGTAGGTGAATAAAGAAAATATACATATATCTCAACCATAAAGAAGAATAAAACTTTGTCATTTGCAGGAAAGTAGATGTATCTGCAGACATTCATGTTAAGCAAAGTAAGTCAAACTCAGAAATGTACATGTAGCATGTTCTCGCTGATATGTGAAATTTAAAGGAAATGATAAGAAGACTTATTAGATAAGATCGAATAATGGTGGAGCCAATTTTAATTTTTTTCTAAATGTTTCTTGGTCCATTAGTTTGTCAGCTATTTTAGCTTAGTGTGTTATATTAAAGTACCATAGACTTGGTGATTTATAAAAATAAATTTACTTCTTACCATTCCAGACGCTACCATTCTAGATGCCAAGCTTAGGGTGCCAGTAGGAGGTGCTGGGTTGACCTTCTTCTAATTGCAGACTGTCCTTTTTTTGTTGTATCCCGCTACGGCAGAGCAGGGCTGAGAGAGCTCCCCAGGCTCCCTATTTATTGTAAGGGCACTAACACCAATCACGAGGCCCACCTTTCACGATCTCATTGCTCCCACAGTCTCTGCCTCTTAACACCATCACATTGGAGGTCAGGACTCCATCATATGAATTTTGGAGAGATGCAAGCTTCAAACTCATAACATTAGCCACAGGGATCATAAATGTAATTCAAGCACTAAGGAGAAGTATTTACATCATCAAATCTAAAATCTAAAATATATGTAGCATCATTTTTCTTTGGTGGGT
Organism: Dolichotis patagonum; assembly: GCA_004027295.1. NCBI lineage: Eukaryota > Metazoa > Chordata > Mammalia > Rodentia > Caviidae > Dolichotis > Dolichotis patagonum. The sequence continues at coordinate 4,316 of PVJX010040382.1, read as the reverse complement.
GAAATGCTAACAGCAGATTTTCACAGATACATGCATAAATCCTCTTCATTTTTACAGAGGTGATTAAATATTTTCATGTGCAAAAATCATAAGATAGCACAGTTGGAAAGGAGCCAGGAATAATTCCCTCAGATCTTTTTATTCTGTACATTCCTCAACTAAGAGGAAGGCTTAAAAACATTGTGAAACAATCTAAATGTGAGATTCTTCTATATATACTGTCCCTGCAGTCCTTGGCAGTGGCTATGCACACATCCTATTGCATTAAACTTTATCAAGACTTTTCAAAATATCCGACTTAATGCTTACAGATGGAAGAATTTTCTTTCTCTGCCTATTGATTTCATGATGTGCCATTAAGCAAAGTAATAACATTAATGAAAACTGAAACAAACAAACGAGAAAAAAATTCATCCTAGTTAGGGGAACAGTTCTGGGGCACACTAGAAGCTACATTTTCTGTGCTATCAATAAGTATTACAGAAAAAGAGAGCATGGTTTAATTTACCAACTCAAATTTTGTACCCTACTATTGTAGTGTATGCATGCTAAATGGGATGCTTGTAAAGGAGTTTTCTCCCTCCCCTTCAGCTTTTAGCTGCCCCTTTAGCTTTTAGCGCACACTCAGACCCACTCTGTAGAGCCTGCAATTTCCTATGTCTTAGATAAAACCACAGGCAGTCTCCATGGTTTCTTCTGGTTATGCATACAGTAAACTTATACTTTCTTCTTTTTCAAAACATTCTCGGTGCAGTAGTCAATATGTCCAGTGTAGTATTATAAAAAAAACTGGACCTCAGTCAAAGTTAACCTCAACCCCTAGTTGAGCTTGCTCTAGGGGAGAGAGAAGTATACATGCCCTAAAATCTTCTCTAGTTATCCATGCTTCACGTTTATCCCTGCTAAACCTGGATTCTGGAGGAAGCAATCACAGCATTTCTCTGGCCAGTTAAGTACTCAAAAACTGAATATAGAAAAAGCACACACTAAACTACGTTCAGTCAAAGTGTTGAGAGATGTTGTTTATAAATTAGGAGCCATACCTGAAATTTGCATCCCAGAAGTATCAGTAAATCTGAATGAAACGAAGCTCTTGCACAAACTGCAGACTGGTCTTGAAATCAATAAAAGGAACATAGTCCTTGGCTTTCCTGCATGAATTCAGCATATTCAGAGGATGGTTGTCTCTAAGTAACACACAACCAATATGGCTCCTTAGATATAGCTCAGTGGTAGACAACTTGCTTAGCATGTGCAGGGACCTGGCTTTGATCTTGAGTACCGCAAAGAAAAAGCAAAACAAATTAAAGCAAAATTTCTTATGTGCACTCTCCTTCCAGGTCAACCAGGACACCGAATTTTATATTTAGTGTTCTCTTGCCTTTAAGCTTGACAACATGTATATCTATGCATTATTCTTGAGCAAAGTGTTACTTGTTTTTGAATTATGTATTACTGGCACCACTTAGTGTAATCTGCTACATCTTTGCTTGTTTATTGAATATTTTATTTGTGATATTTATCTGTGATATTACCCAATATAATGACACGTCTTAGCAGTCCATTTTTATTGCTCTATCCTTTTCAGTTATATGACTATTCTATTCATTGATGAACATTTGGGTTGTTTCAGTTTTTAGTCATCAACATAATATAATGCACATCTTCGTGCATGTCTTTAACTTTTTAAGAGAAAGTTTAAGGCCTAGGACCATATTGTGTTCCTTCAGAGAAGATATTTCATTTCTTTCTGTCCAAAATCTGCACAGGAGCCATCCAAAGCCAGCAGCCAATTTCTGAGCTCCTTGAGGACCTCCTGCTGGGTTGTATCCTATGCACAAGTTACTTTCTTTCTAGGTTTATCTTTACTACTGGGATGCAATAAGATAGGGGTTATCATGGTCCCAAACTTGGGACAGATCTGGAATACACCCATTTTAACATTTATTTCAAGGTGATCCCATCCTAAGTGATATTGTTCAGCATCTTATAAGTTTTTTGGTGTATTTAAGAAGATTTCTTTAAAGCTTTTCATGCATTTTTAGTAGGAGAGCATTTCAGTAGGAGAACTGATCCAGTTTACCTATTCTATCATTCCTAGAAATGGAAGTTTCACACAATCTTAATACCTAATGTGAATTTGCTCTCCCACATGGCTTACTTACCGTCTCACTGGTGAGTAGTACTTCCAATGATGAAAGATATTTACTCTCATGTGTATATCTTTCTGTACACTTTGCTTTTTGTGGCATGGACATTTACTATGCACTAAACCATTAAAAATAAAAAATCAATTATCATTAATTTGGAAGGCAGTTTACCCTCAGGAAACAAAATCAAATGCTCTAATTGCTTTTGTTTGCTTCCTCGTGTCCTCTCTGATTCAATATTGAACAATTGCTATGTCAGCCTAGACATTTCTTTATGGATGACGATGTCTGCCCTCCCACAATCTAGAGTGGTTACTGTCATCCAATTAGAAGGATCAGAAGATCACAATGAATGGAAGGAATTCAAGCAGGAAGTTCTAATGTAGGTAAGAGGGATGATTAGTTTATTTGTTGGACTGGAAAAATAGTGTTTTCAATTCTTTCTCCATTAAAGGCATTCTTGTATTTAAAAAACTTTTCAAATTAGGATAGTACGCCAGCAGGCCTAATGCTATAGGTGTAATCTTATAAATTTCATACTTAGTTTTACTCAGTGTGGTATATGAAAAAACAAGATGAATGTGGTGGTACTTGTCTATAATCCTAGGCTCAGGCAGAAGGTTCCAAGTTCATGCCTTGCCTGGCAACTCAGTGATTTAGCAAGATCCTGTCTCAAAAATTAGAAAAATAATTCTAAAAAAAGGACCTGGAGAGCAGCATAGTGTGAAGGTTCTGAGCTAAATCTCTAGTGCTGAAAAGAAGAAAAGAAAAATCAAATGTCTAGAATTATTGAAATACAGCATGTTCAAAACTAGGACAGATTCCTAGTCACCCAGGACAGTGTCAGTAAGGCAGTCTTCTCACACAGAAGGGTGACCCTCAAGTGTCACACCCACTCCGCCCTAGTGATTCTGTAAGTAGGGTTCCCGTGCCCCTTTTCAAAAGATGAATGCACCACTCTATTATTATGTATGTGGAAGAACCTGCTTATTTGGTGAATATGCTCTAAAAAATAAAATATTAATTTGGAAAATGAACTATGATCAATTCTCATAATTTGTTTTATTTTCCCTCTTAAGACATGTTGAAAAGAGAGGGTGGTATTTATAATTGGGAATTAATTATTTGAAAGACTGATACCTAATAGATGCCCAATATCTGTTCTTACAATGAGTTTTCCTTATTGATGGGGGGGTGCATTCCGAGACCTCGCCCAGTGGATGTCTGGACACGTGGCTAGGTATTGACACCTTACATAAACTATGGTTTCCTACACATATTCATCTATGATTAGGTTTAATTTCTAAATTAGTCACAGTCAGGCATTAATAGTAGGACAATTATAGAAATATACTGTCATAATATTTGAAGAAAATAATCTCTAAAATATTATATTTTCACCGTTTTACTTAAAAGATACACTTTATGGTTTTTCTTTGACATATCCCTATTTCAAGAACCCCACTATTCATGTATTTTGGGATGATTATTAAATAAAATGGCATATCTCAAACACAAGCATGGCAGTACAACCCAGCAGATCTGATACTTCGATGTCAACTAAGTGAATGCAATGTGAGTGGGTTATACGGTTGCTGGATAAAGGACAATTCACAGCCCAGGTGGGGAAAAGCAGAATGAGAAATTTCATCACTCTACTCAGAATCATCAACAATTTAAAACTGATAAATTGTTTCTGGAACTTTGAATAATGGTCAGTCATGGGTAACTGCATAAATAGTACAGTGACTTACCTTTATCCATGGGACTACTAGATTATTATTAACAATAGACTTTTATATTGAATCTGGAGGGTTTTATGTTCTTAGCAAGAGTTTCCATTCAGGAGTGGGATCACAGACTTTTCAAGGTGGATCACAGACTTTTCAAGGTGTATCAATCTTTGTTTTGCAGGCACAATTAAGATGCAATGACCTGTAGAAAACCTATGAATTAAGGACTTGCCCCTGTAATAGAAACTAAGAAGTCATTTGGAGTTAGACACCACAAAAGAGGTGGTCTCTGTCTTCAGTGGTTCTGGTTCTTTTTATATTTATTACAAAATTTTAACTTTTATATAAATGGCAGAAGAATTCCAGAGTAAAATTTAAAATAGTTTACAAGATGAGTGTGGTTCATTTCTAACAGGCTTACTCAACACAGTTA